>JALIZH010024692.1:0-28319 GCA_030522465.1 Rhipicephalus appendiculatus | reverse complement strand
CTATGGACAGCCCGGCGAAGAGAAGTATACGTTACTCTCTTCAGGGAGGCCTCGATCTTGAGGAGTGCCGCCTATAAACTATCGCTGTAGGCGGCCGAAGTCCGCATACGGCCCCGCAGGCCGATCCGCGTGCGAGTTGAGCCGTTGAGCGGCAGGGCTGCGGGGAAGGGCGCGGCGAAGCGTCGGAAACAACTGCACCACGCATGCGCTTGAACAAAAAAAAAAAGAAAAGAAAGAATTGAGACGCGCGCTCCGCGCTCGCCCGGCGCGCGCGCGTGAAGGGGCAAAAAAAAAAAATCGACAGACGAGAACCGCGCAAGCTGAGAAGTTTCGTGTTCGCCGCGCGGCCGCTCCATCACGAGACGTGCAGGCGACAGAGCTTTGAGGCCGGTAACCGTCACCTGTTTGTCAACGTACTTGGAAAGCGCTAAACTGCGTCGGCTGCGCGCTTTGCGCCTGCCGCTGGGTGATATTTTTTCGTCAGTGGACATGAAGGTGTGTATCGAGGGCAATGTAACGCGCCGCAATGCGAGTGCGATGGGTTTTGCCGCGCCGGGAACAATGAGCCTGCCGCACCATACCAGGCTGGTTGGTGCGCGTACTGCGGGCACAGTCCAGTGCATCATGCTCGAATTGGTAAGTGGTGAGCCACAAGATGAGTGATCAGAAATGTCGAAAGGGTTAAACACCTTTTCACTAGAGCTTTATTAAAGAGAAAAGTTTGTGAACAATGTGTGCGGTCTTTGGGCGCACATTTCGTCGGATATTATTGGAAACTTCACATGTAAGCTGATGACTGAACGTTTCTTAGCAGTATGAAGAGTGCCTAGTCTGCGAGCGTGCTGTGGTACAGCTGATCATGCGTATTCGAGAACAAGGTAATGTGCCAGTGACAAACACACGTAGGCAAGGGGGAAAACGGTGGTTCAAACGGCCTCCAACCGAGCCTGAGAAAGTGGGACGAAGGTCGTGAGACCTTCGGTTCCCCCTATAAACGGTATACTGGCACTTAGGTATACTCGTTGCACGCAACGTGCGATAAATGCGGTCTTGAAATGTGCTTTTCAAACCTTCCAGAATGAGCGCTGTCAGATGACCTGCGCAGTTTTCGCCTGAATTACGCGAGCTGTGCCCACGCACTACAAGCATAAATTGTTGATTAATGTATGCATGTCCATCAATGTGGCGCGAGCATCGACATGCGTTGCTTGGAATGCGCTTCCAAATGTTCACAACGCGTAGAGCTCGCGGCGAAATTGACCAAATTGTATACGCCAGTGAGCTTGCAAAAAATACACACGCTTTACTGTAGCCACGCTGAAATGCCTCTGTAACGCTGGCATCGATTTGAAGCGCACATAACGCGCCAGTCACGGTGCGTAAGAGCGTGCAACGCGCAGTAGAAGTAAGCAATATTTTCTCACCCCGTGAATTCAGTTACACATTCACGTATGCACGATACTTCGTATCCGCGCATTTTCGGCGAAGTAAACGTAATGCATGGAGCAGCGCTGAAGGTCACATTACACGGAGTAAGGTTCCTCCGTGGTCACATTATTTTCCTGCGGCAACGACGAGCGTAAGAACACAGTCACAACCGAAATGTAGCAGTTTTCATGACTCTCTGCCGGCTCCGCAACTTATATATTCACTGAATGAAAATGGCAACACAACACGAAGGCTCAACAACAGCGAAAAAAAAGAAAAGCGAAGACCACCAAGACGTCAGAACGATTGGTAGATATATACCCCCGTAAAATTTCGCAGCGGGCGTGGTGGCGCTGTGGTGTAGTGGTTACGGTGTCTGCTTCCAATGCGTGCGTACCGGGTTCGAATCCGCGTGTGTGTATGCAAAGTGTGTTTATGTCACGTATGTGTATGAATGCATTACCAATTGTCTTCTAATATGCCATAATCATACTTAGTAAAAAAGTAGATCACAAAACCTAGAAATGGGTGATTTATTACATTTTTTCTTCCACAATCGCTTTTGGGCCGCCTAACCACATGCCGCCCATAGACGGGAAACACCGACTTCCGCCAACGCATGATTGACATCACGCGTAAGTGTAGGCCGGACGTAGCCAGGACAAATTTGACTTAAAATCCTGCCTATCTTGCGTCACGGCTATACAGGCGGCCCCGTAGAAATGGGCCGCTTGCTCTTGGCGCCGCATATGGAGCCGCCTAACGAATGGTCTAGCGGCGGCCAAAATTTGACCGGGTTTCCTGCTTGCATGCGTGGAATCTAGCCGGGATTTGAATGAGAGTGTATGCATCCACACATACTTATTTTCGTGGTTGCACATCTCTCCGACAACTTCTGCGGTGACAAATACAAAACACGAAGGAGCCGCCGCGCGCCTCTCCGAAGTGCCAGGTCTGGCACCACTCCGCGCCGTCTTCGCGCAGAAAACTCCGCTCTTTGTGCAGCCAGCGCAAAATGCTCCCTCCTCAACGAAGTTGAGACCTTGCAGATAAGCTGTGACCCTTAGTACGCACCGGATAGGTTTACGTCACGGCGCATCAGCAATAAAACGGCCCGAGCGGTGAGCGAAACTTACCGGCGGATATCTGCTGATGTCGCGGGGTAATTTCACCAGCTATAGCATTCCGTACTAAGGTCTGAAGAATTTAAGTCGTCTTGTGTGTCTGTGATTCTACCATCAACCAAAGATCGCCGGTCACATTAATCGGAATCCATGAAAATTCGACGTTTTCGTGGAGCACCCGCAGGCGAAACCGACAACATAACCGTAACCACGAGCGAAACTGATAATGTACTTGCTCTTTTACCTTTTGGATGGCCATAGCTGTCCAAAAGCTGTCAGAGAGCGCCAAATTTGAACTAGAAGTCATCGATAACATATGGATGAGAATAGGCGCGGTCACGAAAGGGTTGAATAATGGACGATTGGTGTGCCTCTCTCTATAGCCTCTCTGCACATTAGATTCGATGGAGTCAACTGCGAGTGCTTCATAACCAGGGTTGCCAGATCTGGCTACTTTACGCCATATTGGCTACTTTTAAAAGGCCGCGGCGACAAAAAATTGACGTTGGCTACTTGGCTACTTTTTGGCTATTGTTCTCGCACTGGCATCAACAGCTAATATAGGCTAATATAAGCGAAATGAGGGCTCATCGTCTGACGTGTGGCCACCACCTCAACGCAATGTTAACGTTGCAACGCCCAAGGAAGATGCGACGAAAGCGAAGAGCCCAGCCGGTCTTGTTTTTAGATGTGAAGCATCTTATGGCGAAGCTTAATCCGGTGGTGGTGGTGGTGTGCCTCGAGGCCTCACTTACTGCGCATGCGCATTCAAAAAAAAAAAAATAAAAAGCCTCCTCTCCCCCTCTCTCTCCTCTAGGCATCCCTCCACGCGGCAACCACACCCTCACTGCGCATGCGCCTCCCCCTCCTCTCTCCCCTCCTACGCTCCTCCCTCTCTCCTCTAGGCATCCCTCCCCGCGCTCCCACTGCGCATGCGCGTCCCCCCCCTCTCTCTCCTCTAATACGCTCCCCCCTCTCTCCTCTAGGCATCCCTGCCCACAGCGTCCACCCCCCACTACGCATGGGCGTCCCCCCCTCTCTCTCTCCTCTCCTACGCTACCCCCCCTCTCGCCTCGCGACGCCGACGCAGGCAGCGTCTGCTAGCGAGTTTCTTGGTTGAAAAAAACCGACTGCTCGCGCTGCACAACCGTTCACTGTCCATCCCGTATATATGGCAATGGATCTTGACCTCCAAGGTGGTGCCGGTGGGAGATTTCTCCTGTGCGTTGTTGAACAATAAAAATTCGCAGCGTGCGCGTTAACTAAAAGCCGACTGCGGGTCTCTGTGTCCAGTCGGAGTCTTCTGTCTCTCATTGCCCATTAACAGCGATTGGCATGTTCCAGTAGGAAACACCGCTCCATCACTGCGTGCTTTGCGCCTCCTCAGTTTTCTCTCCCGCGCAACGCTGCGATAGCGCCAGCGTCAACGCCACCGCCAGTGTAAGCGTTAGCGCCCGCTGCTTCACATCTACACATGGTTCCCTTTAGCGGGAGATGGTGTAATTTTTCCAGGGACTCTGGCTGCAGACTGCACAGCACGTCATCTGTTTCGGGGCCGAACGCGATGAACGCTTTGAAAACCTTGCCAAAAGACGTATTTGGTCGCCCCGAGCACCGAATTAAGGAGCAAGTACGGCACTTTCGTCCAGTTGAGGATTTGAGTACATGCCAGCAATGGAATTCTGGATCGCAATATACACCTACCGGGATGCTTCAAGTTCTAGTTCTATGCAAGACACTGCAGACGGCGCAATGAAACTCCTTGTTCTCCCCATACCGAACGCAGAAGCAGAACGAGTGTTTTCTTAAGGAATAGATTGTCGCGCGAACTTCTCCTCCCGATCATCAGGATCAAATTTGGACTACGCCTGAGAGGTGTTACAAGCTCTAAATTTACAGTGTCGCGGGGCATGCTGGCAAAATTTAACTCTAATATGTACACTTGACCGTCGGTGCAGCATTAATGGCCAATTTTCGAATATGAATGCCTCCTCCAGGAAGTGCCGTGGTCTTTTTTTTTACTCTATTGTGATGTGATAAACGTTCCTATGATGTATATTTTTGTATCTTTTTTGTGTGTCAGAACATGGTGATAATTCAGCTGAACTGAAATCACGTTTGGCTACTTTTCTGGCTCCAAAATAAAACAACAATAAAATAACTGCTGGCATTTGGCTACTGTATTGGCTACTTTGCTGAATTTTGTGGCTCTTTTTTTCCTTCGAGGATCTGCCAACCCTGTTCATAACAGAAGATAAGGCATGTAAACACTTACACAAGAGAAGAGACGCTGACTCTGTAAATGACGACTATCAACCGCGGTGAAACAAAGGTTCGTTTACAGTGGCGTAAAAGTAGAGACAGGCCCATATTTCAGCGCGCGCAAGCATCGCAGCAGCGATACCGGTAAATCCGCTGGGGGTGGTGGTCTTCGCGGTAGGTGTGAATATATGTTCAAAGTATTTAATTTATCTTTTATGTAGGTTAATCGTAGGCTGACTCACGCATGAGGAGTCTAGTGTAAATCATTATTGTGCGTAATGTCAGGAAGTCCAAATCGCTCGCCTTGGAAGTGTTTCTTATGAAGCCAATACAGATAAGCACACCAGACCAGAGAATTCGCAGTAGTGAGTAGCCTGCTTCAGCCGCATTTGTCGCCTCCGCTCTCGCGCTTTCACCTTCGAGTCGACCATATAATGCGCGGGGTGATGTTATGGATTTGGGCTTTATACGAAACATGATGGCGACAGTGACGACAGCGGCGATGGCAAAAACCCGCTAAATTGTCTATATAATTGCTATAGCAATAAAATATTGTGAACCTTCTTTTTATTCACATACACACATGTTTCGACTATAGCAATGCTTTTCTAACCACAATGACAGCGGACAGTAAGCTTCGACGAGAAAGCTAGGTCCGAAGGTCCATAATCTGTACGTTCACTCGCCGACTATTATAAAGGGTTTGTGCTTCTAGGTGTTTTATGTGTTCCGTCACAATTATGATTGATATTAGTCTATTGTTAAACCTTTTTTTTGTGTCTCACATCCACGAATCTTCACGTGACGGAAGCGGACGACGACAAGGCTATCCTAAGGAGCTTCACCCCTAATAAAATTGATACCACAACGAAAGCGCGCAGACGCACACTGTGTGAGCGGTACCTGTGTCAGGGCATATGTCAAGGCGCGGCGTGAGTCATCCATGAACAGAAGTGATCCCGTTGTGGCGACAGACTCACGGGGACGGTGTCACAGAGAAAGGCGTTGTGGTACTTTATACATTCTAGTGACTTCATGTAACATTTCCATTACGTCCTTTATCAGAATAGGGTACATGCATTGTGCGAGAAGCGTGCATTGAAGTAATCGTTATCTTCACGAGGAGGATGAGAGTGAGCGATTGTAGGAAAAGAACCGAGGGTTTATTTTCATTTCTTAGTTTTCTATTTATTTCGTACTGCAAACTCGTTTTACAAGCCATAGGCACGAGTGAATTATGCAAAACGAAATGTTAACCAATATGTGAAAACAATCTGAAACAAATCTGCGGAGCAAATCGGAAATCTGCGCTGAACAGTTTTTACTGCATGTGAAACACAGAAAGCAATAAAAACTGCTAAATGCACATGATATTGCGGGTGAAAATATTGGCAAGAAAATGCATAGATCACAAAGAAGTATCGACGATTAAGGACAAGTAATGATAACGTTAAGAAAAAAAAGGACAAGAATGTGCAGTAGAGCGTATGTTCAAACAGTGGTCTGCTCAGACAAGGAGGGTATCTATTTGTTATTATTTTTTCAATAGCGCCCACAATCTGGAAAGCGTCGTGTGGTATGGGAAACATCCCAGTTCATAGATTAGCCAGAGCGTGCACGAAAGATGGTATGTTTGGGCTCTGTAGTACATTTCCAAGCAATGAGTTCCATTGATGGATAGTGCCGGGAAAAAACGACTGCTTGAATAAGTTGGTGCGGCACGCATACTCGAGGCCGGAAAGACTACCAATAGCAGAGTTTTGCGCATTTTGATGAATCTGATTTGCCCAAAATAGACTAAGCGAAGTGTCTTGTGTTCACTGCCTCACTTTTTTATCGCATCAAGATGCATGTTGTTTTGGAACCAGATCAAGTCAGTTTGTTCATGAGTGGACAGAGTTCTACCATTCATTTTAATGCTAGAAATCTGCGTAAACACTTCGATGAAATCGACGATCTCCTTTCTATCTAGAGTAGCTAATTTTCCATTATTGCGACAACGGAAACGGTCATGAGATGATGACAGAAATCTAATGGTTTCTAAATTACAACGAATAATACTGTAATAGACTAACTAGCAATCATGGTGGTGCGGCCCATTTATATATCCTGATTTTTCTTATCGAAGGCGACATAATATACACTTACCTGTAAGTAATTGTGAATCAGTTTGGATTGAAATAGCTAATTGCTCTCCTTCTAGTGATCACAGAGATTTCATATTTGTCTCCATTTACCAATCTCCCTCATCTTCAGTTGTTGATTTTTTCTCTTACCTTGAACATGTCCTACATACCATTTCAGTTGACATCGAAACTGTCATTTCAATGGCTGGCATCAACATTAACTTACTCAATGCCACTTACGTATTGTTGTTAATTACATCTGTCTACTGGAAAGCTACGGATATGAATCCTCAATTCATGCTCCTGCACGGCAAGTTCCGAATGGTGCTGGCACACTGTTTGATCATGCTTTCTCGAACTCGCTAACTTCATCGCAGGTGAAAGTTTTCTCGACATTGGCATTACTGATCATTATCCACTGCTTTTACGCTTCAATTACAAATCTCGTCCTTATCCGCTTCCACATTCCAAATATGTTTTAGATAATGAGAGATTCACCACTGCCATAGATAATTCAGACTGATCTGAGATTAAATCCTATAATAATCTTCAGAAAGCATTTTCTAAATTTTTTAAATTATATTACATATTTGAAAATTCACTCGTAAAAAGAAATCTGAGAAACCCTTAGCGTTTTCCCATAATCCATGGATGTCTCAAAAGTTATTAGCAGCTTTACGCAAGCGCGATAACGTCTAGAAAAAAAGTCAGCCGTTTATTACTAATTTAATTGCCCGTCATAAAAAGCTACGTAACGCTGTAAACTACCAATTAAAAGCGGCAAAACATTCATTTCTGGAAGAAAAAAAGATCGCAAGAAGGCAGTAATGCTAAATTAGAAAGAAGTTCTCAATGTCCCATTTTAAACAGGAACTCTCGACACCAGGTATCCAGAATTGTGTTTGATAACATTGAATATAACTCGCCTATCCTCATAGCTTGCGCTTTCAGTCTCTGCTTTTTTCAGCATTGACTCACACTCTTTCTCACAAATCACACCACTCATTGTGTCGCTCACTCTTTTTTTCCTCTTTCCAACAACTCCTGAAAAAATGCATGATGTCATACAGCACCTCAAATCCACCGGTGCAGCAATTGATGATGTCCTACCTGCTAATATCAAAATAATTTCGCACTTAATTTCCGATATTTTGTGTTTTATTACAAACTTGATATTTAAGACTGGGGTGTTTCGTGATGAGCTGAAACGCGGTAAAGTTATCCCAGTTTTTGTAAAAGATGACAGCCCAGTAGTACATAATTTTCGACCCATTTGAGTTTTTTCCTTATCTGGTAAAGTTGTGGAGAAGTTAATTCAAGTACGCCTATCATAATATCTTGCTAAACTTAATATTCTGTCTCCTTGTGAGTTCGGCTTTCGCAATGGTTTCTCTATTGATCTTGCACTCATTCATCCAACCGATCAACTAAAAAAAAATTATTTGCGAAAGTTTATTTCCAGGATCAGTATTCATCGATCTATCAAAAGCATTCGACTGTTTAAATCATAATATTCACTTTACTAAACTTGATGTGTTCGGTGTATGTGGTTCTACCCTATCGTTACTGAAAAGCTACCCACATAACCGCGTTGAAGTTGTCTCTCTTTCCAATGTCTATTCAAGAGAACGAACGACTAACATTGGTGTCCATCGAGGATTCATTTTGGGACCACTTCTATTTTTTATCTATATTAATTATCTACCTGTCTGTCCTCCAAAAATTCTACTCGGTACGCCGATGACAGAACCGTATTAGCATCTGACAAGAACATTTCACTTATCGTTACCAAGCTAAGCACTGACCTGGAAAATTTTTCAAGTTGGTGCTGTGCTAACTTATTAATTATAGCGGCAAGCCAAGACTAAATTCGTTGTATTTTCATCGCGTCAAAAATATTCAACACATCCTTTCCTTGTTTAACTCTTGGCACACCCTCCATTAGTCCCAGTCCCTGCTCATCTTTTCTTGGAATTTCTATTGACTCTAACTTGAAGTACATATGTCATATTTCTGAGACCAAAAAGGATATAGCTTACGGTATCCGCGCTCCAATTGAAACTCGTCCTGTAAGGTCGCGCTCTGCGAGACCCCCCCCCCCCCCACCCCCTCCTGCCAACGCTCACATTCCTGGGCTTGTAGTGTCGCTAGAGGTGTGCGCCGTGGCGGTTTCGACCGGCGGCGGCGTGGGGGTCGATCCGAGTCGGCGGCGGCGGCGTCGTCGGCGCACGCCGGGTATATCATCGGCGGCGGCGCACGGCCATTTTTCGTCGGCGGCGGCGGCGCCGGCGGCGTGGAAACCGAAACTACAAGTTTCAAAAAGCTATTTTACTGCATCTTCTTTGTTTAATTAGCTGAAATTTCGGGGCTTTTAACACTAAGGGCTGATAGAACAGCATAGATATGTACTAGAAATCAGAGAAATGGCAAACGTTTCTTAAATATTTTGTTTTTCGGCGTGCACATAGAAAATAAAAAAAAAGAATGGGTGAGAGGGCACTTATCTCAAGTCATGTACAGTGTATTAATCATTTCTGAGGTTTCACGTACCGTGACCACTATATGAACATGAAACACGCCGCAGCGGACTACTCCCGGAAGTTGCGTGCACGGCTCTTTGACGTGCAGACATCATTTAGCGTCCGTCAAAATGCGAGCACCGCGGCCGGGATCGAACACGCGTCTATCGGGTCAGCATCAGAGACCGTGCCACCGCGGCACGTGGCAATGTTGAATGTGTGTTTATTTGTTCCATAAATGTGCAGCACAGCTTCTTTTTTTTTTTTTGTACCGTGGTATGTGTTTTACAAGATTCATGGCGGTAAGCTGTTGGCACATAGTTCGAAAGAACGACGAACCCAGCCTTGAAGGATGCGTACGCAACACGAGAAAATTTCACGAACACACAAGCTGCGACTATGTAGTCAAGAGTTCGACGAAAGTTCGTCTGGTCAGGTATCATGATGAGGATGTTGCACTGACCAAGTCAAGGTGAAAAACACAGAGACGTTTCGGAACCCATACGGGTTACTTGTTCACACTAAACAGGCAAAAGCCGGTATACCTTAATTACATTTCTCTAAAGTAGGTTAAACCTCTTTTCGTGATAACGATATGGAAGGTACACGATCATGACCATGTTTTTTTTTTCGCTTGATATGCTTCAATCAGTTCCCTCGTATTTCGTGGCTGGGTATCGTTAATTATATAATTAAAATAATGATAATTATTGAAATAATTAAACTATATCATTAAACGATATATCATAAATTAAAATGTAATTAATTAATATAATGATTTAATTAAAAACGGATGACCAATCTCTCACTGCAATGAGCAGGCATGTCTCCTCCCCTGATGCGGCGGACGTTTCATGTTCTTTCAGCGCCCCGTCTGTCCTATGCACTCTACCACAAGGAAACGGCATGCGATACATGACGTTTGTGATTCATTCGGTGAATCTACTGACTTGGCGAGTACTGCAAATGCTCCTTGATTTCTGGTTTTCAATGCTTGCACAAAATCGTGACAGCCTGACATCGCTGAAAACGTGGCAGCTTCCACTCGCCTACTATAGTGCCTAGAAGTATATTCTAGGCACTATACGCCTACTGTCCTCGCTTTCACGGGCACCTGACATACCATGTTTCTTTTTTAATCTTGTAAAGGCACCTGGCAAGTCTCCCCAGGTGCCACCTAATCCAGTCCCTGCACATGATGTTGTAAATATGCGTGACCCCCCAAAAAAATGACTGCCAATCAAGGCAGTGACGTCCGTTCTACGCCCGCACCTAGAGTGCCTCGATGTCCTCCTCGCCCGAGGAGGAAATCGAGGCACTCTACCCGCACCTAAAGTTCCAGTAGTGTCATTTGCTTTGTCGATAGTGTGGTGCATTTTAGCCTGAACAATGGGCGCCGTCAACAAAAGCCCTATCCACGGTGATTTCTCTGACACCGTGACTCCAACCAGCAGCGTGATTTTAAAAATGTTTCCTCTCCTGCTGAATTAACGAGTAGCGTTTCTCTCCCCCTTCTTTCACTTTTTTTTTTCGGCATCTGCGTAAACAGAGCTAATCGCGAAGGCCATGAACCACATGTCTTCGGCGCAACTTCTTTCTAGAAAGGGTCCTAAGAGGAAAAGAAAAGGGGGTTTTCTGAAAAGTACTTTCACTTTTGCCAGAGTGTTAGGAGGGATTTTCCTACTTTTTTAGAGAAGCAGAGTAGCTGTGTACGCACACCAGTGGTGTAGCCAAAGGGGTGGGGGGTTCAAACCCCCCGAAATTTTTCAATTTTGCTTGCGTATATATGCACGCACACATACAAACGCACGCACGAACATACATAAAGTATGGTTAACCCCCCCCCCCCGAAAAAATTTCTGGCTCCGCCACTGACACACACGTGTACTGATGTGGTCGGGGGTCTGCCCATAGGACCGGAACCAGCCATGTCTCAAGGAGAAGTCGAGCAGAGTAGCCGGAGCTGATATCAGGAACGTTTATTTACAGTATTTACATGGTAGCGTGATTTTACATGATGCTGGAAGATCTCTGGAGCGTCTCGGCGCTCACGTTTTAAGGCCTTAGCCTTCCCAAGATTCCCTGCACGGGAAAACAATAAAGTCCAGGATAGTCCAATCAAGATGTCGTCTTGATCTCCGCCCCAAAATGGGAAGATCAAACACCGCCTCCTTCCCAACCCTGGAAAGAGGGAAGAGGCAAGCCCAGTTCGCCCGTCGGCGAGGGAGAGGAGTGCACAGGACGCAATACGGCCTCGCACTGCACTGCACAATGACCTGGCTAGGGTGGCTAGAATATAACCTGGCCGAGGTGACGCACATTCCTGTAAACCAGCCGTGTAGTCAGGTGCAGCGATGGCTCCTCGACAGCGGCTGCGACGCAGGTGCCTCCCAGTCGGGCCACGAAGGCACTTCGGAGTGTGGGAAACGTATCTCCCAAGTTCTCGGCTGATTGTTCGGTGCGCGCGTAGCACGATGAACAAAGCAAGCAGCCTCGCCTGCAAACAGCCCCTCCTAGGTCATAGAACCGTCAAAGTCGGTCGGGTGAGTCCAAAGGGGTTTGACGAGGTGCGCCGACGGCCCTGAAGGGTTCAGAGCATGATTGCCGTGTTGTCGCCGCTACAGGTGCTCTTCGGGGAACGCTGACCCGGGAATAAAGCAGGGCAGACTGGTGAAATAATTTAATTCCGATCGTCCAAGTGGCTCCAAGCCATAAAGTCCGATCATAACAGTACTCCGTGCCGAAGGAACGCCTCTAGAACCGCTGATATATCTCTACCGAGTCGAATGCCTATGTATGTCATATAGATTTTTTTATTGGGCAGTTTTCTCAATTATTCGATTAATCGTATGCAGGTGATCTATGGTAAAACACTACCCTAAATGCAGCTTCTTCTCTAGGTACATTAAAGTGAAGTGTGGCGCTTATCTTATTCGAAACTCAAATGATCTTCCTTAATATCCTGTATAACATTCTGAAAGGAGGTTGATCGGTCTCGTGGGCGAAAGGTGCAACACATCTTTCGTTCACGTCGCGCGTTGATGAAGACCTTTCGTGCATGTGCATGATGGGGACATATCGGGAGAAGAGGAAGGATGGGAGGGGGGATTGTTACGCCCGCATGACGATAATTGTGATTATCTTTAGCGATCTGCTTAAGAAGAAACCAACGAAAAACACGGAGACAGCGTAGGAACCAACCAGGGCAAGTGTTGGACTTACAACTAAATGTTTATTAAAGAAACCCCACACACAGGAACCAGCAGCACATGCGTAAATAGGCTATCAGAGCTTTGTCACGTTGCACAATTCACAGTACAAAGCCAAGAAACGTGTCAAGGTGGCACAAACAGCCTATTTGCACGAAACACCAAGATATCAACGCCACGTGCACCGTTATTTAGAACCGCAAATTCTTTATCTGTGAGGAAAACTGAGGGATCCCTCACACATGACACTTTGCCCCCTATATATATATATATATATATATATATATATATATATATATATATATATATATATATATATATATATATATATATATATATATATATATATATATATTTCAAAGGCTTCACAAGTTTCACGTTTAGTCTTATTTCTTCCTTTGCCAGTGACACTCACTGATTTGAAATCAGGGGCGCAGCCACAGCCTTTGCGGCGCAGAGGCACGTAAGTTTCGAAATTCGCTTGTCATGGGACCGTGTACAGCGGTCAGACGGGCCGATGATTCAATGACAGGCTGCGTGAACACTCTGCGCCCCTGATTTCACATCAGTGAGTGTCATTGGCAAAGGAAAAATAAGATTGAACGTGGAGTTTTTGATGCCCTCAAAAGAAAACAAGGCAGGGCAAAGTGTCATCATGTGTGAGTGATCCCTCAGTTTTCCTTACAGATTAAGAATTCACGGTGCTATACATAGCGGGTCCACGTGGCGTCGTCATTTCGGTGTTTCATGGAAATGTGCTGTTTGTACCACCTTGACATTCACCATGGCTTTGTAGTGTTAAGTGTGCAACTGTGAAACGGGTCAGATAGCCTATATTTATGCATGCGCTGCTGGTTAAAATGTGTATGGGGGCTTAATTCTGTAATAATCATTTAGTTCGAAGTCCGGGGCTTGTACTGTCTGGTTGTTTTCCTTCACTGTCTTCGTGTCTTTCGCTGGTTTCCTCTTCTGAATATTATGAACCAACTCGCCCAGCAACCTACGTTAATGATGTCCTGTTTCAAACACGATTGTGACAAATCGGCGCGTACGCTAATTAGTCGAATTGAGTCCGAGGTAGAACAGGCGAAGGAAAGGCGCATTACTCGTTTTGATAGTCTGGCGTGGAGTATCGCACTGAGTGCAGGTCAAAGTGGAGGAAACACAAGACATTATACACCCACACTTTAGGGTTACGTCCGCATTCATGTTCTGTGCGTTACTTCACACGAGCTTTATTGTGATCACCATCTCGTCCAATTGTCGACCTTGTTGAACCTGCCAACCTATAGGTTTGGGATCGTTTCTGTTTGATAAAGCATTTCATCTATTGTCCTTTTCCCTTTCTTTATTCATTAAAGGTCATGTGTTCCAGTTTTTAAACTGATTCTTTCTAAATATATATACCCCCAAAATAGCTAGCTCTTGCTCTCTCCATTCCAAGCCCCCGCCCTTCCCCTTTGAACTGCCGTTGTTACTTGGCTCGCTTTCACAGACATATTTATTGTTATTCCAACACCAACTCTCCACACATTTTATTACTATTCAAAGCCCGCCTCATATAATACATATTGTGTGAGAGGTAGCAGACTTGTCAGCCCGAGTATGTCAACAGTCCTCGCCAAACACCACCGTTGCCGCTTGTCACAGACTTGTTAACTACGGTGAGCTCGAAAGTAGCTCACCGTAGTGTTTCTGGTCCAGTTTCTGGTCCAACTTGAAGCAGCAGGCGAATCAATTGCGATGCGTTTGCCAAGTGGGCATAATTAAGAAAAAGACCGAGTATCTACTGGTGGCAGAAGGCGTCAAATAAAGGTAGGTTTACTGAAAAAAAAATTATCGTACTTAAATGGCGCGCCGATCGCGCCGAGAGAACACGTCGGCGGCGGCGGCGGCGGCGCGCCGATCAGTTGGCGTCGGCGGCGGCGGCGCGCCGATCAGTTGGCGTCGGCGGCGGCGGCGCAGCGAAAACTGTCGGCGGCGGCGCGCCGACGTCTCGGCGCACACCTCTAAGTGTCGCGCTCTTCGGGACACCCCCTCCCCCCTCCTGCCAACGCCCAAATTCCTGAGCTTGAGCGAGCTACACGACAGGAGATAGGGGTGCGTCCCCAAGCTATGCGGGTGCGTCGGACGTGACTCACCCCTCTGCGCCTTGCTTGGGATTACCTGCCCAACCCTTTTGCTCCTTCTGCTACCTGCCCGATCCTGGCCAGTGCCGATGACCGCAGGCAACGCGGACTGATGGAGGAGGGGGATACAGGGGATAAAAGGAGCGGCCCAAGAGACCGCGAGGTCTTTTTGCTACTGGAAAGCTTGCCGGCTAGACACCGGCACTGCAGCTTACGGCCCCACTGAGGGTCATTTTCTTTTTTTACTTTCTGTCGTATTCCTGTACATAGTTTTGTACATAAAGTTGTTTTAAAACGTCCAGCGGCGAAGGCGTCTTCTTCCGAGGCAACGTCACGAAGACGGCGGCGATCTCCATCGCGAAGCGTGGGCCCGGCCTTGCTTCGCTCCAGTGTTGTACACGTTCCTCTAAAACAGGAACGAAAGCTCGTTCCTCGTTCCTTGCCAATTTTGGAACGAGTTCCCGTTACAAGTTCCCTTAACCCGAAAGGAACGCGTTCCAGTTCCAATTCGAAAATTGGAACGTGTCGTTACATTATCGTTACATTGATATTTTTCAATCAATTATCATCAAACAATCCTGAGGCGAAACAAAGTTAGCAATTTAATACTCATATAGAACTGCATATACTATGCGAACTCGAATATCGCTGACAGGACAGCATATTATCTGGAGATGAAAAGGCGCAACAACACGAATATTTTTAAAGTAGCACCGCACATACTTCCGACTTGTCTAACTGCAACTTTGGTGCTCGTCTATAACTAGTGAAACGAGCATGAAAGGTTCCCCTTCAATCTTCAAACGTGCAATTAGGAGATGGCGCTTCAGAAGTGCAAATAAAAAAGTTACTCACTCACAAGCATCAATATAACTAAATTTATTGCACTCGAAACTGCATGAAATGAACAATACATAGACATTTAATGAATGCTGCGCTATAATAAGGGGGAAAACATTGAGAATACATATTTGAACTTAGCAAAAATTCCTTGTTCGAACTCAACAGGAGCTGCATTTCAATGTTGCTGTCCGACAGACGGACCCGCTTTTTCGTAAGCACTTCGTTGGCAATATTGAATAGCCGTTCCACCGAAGCGCTCGAAGGTACTGCCGTGTTGTATTTGAGGAAAAGCTTCGTCAGACCCTCAAAGTTCCTCATTTGCGACAGGGGGGTAGTCACCTGGTACCAGCAGGTACCTCGACAGCTCATCCTGTATTTCAGCTGGAAGGGTTTGGAGCCCGAACGAGAAGAAATCTTCAGGCGCGGACGAGGTGGCAACATCTGCCCTGGCTGGTTGGGTCACCGTAGCTAGCTCTGTCCTGATGTTCATGCTCGCCTGGTCTCGCATAGAACTGTCTGGCATCCATGAGAGCTTGAACTTTGGTATCAAACAGCTGGCGACAACCAGCTCACGTTTTCCTCTGAGGTGTCCAAACCTGCAATCCCGGGATAATTAATTAGAAAAAGAACCTACTTAAACTGTGATGCTGACATCGCTTACCTCTTTTCAATCCCGTCGAGAACAGCGCTTTGTACTCCCGATTTGTTCGGGAGGACTTTGTACTCCCGAACAAGTCTGAACCCAGTTGCGAGCGACCTTTGCAGGCACCAGAAACCCGAGAGGAAGGTGCAGAGGCAGCATGAATAGGCTGAAGGGAAACCTACTGAGGTTTATTTTACATTATTTACATGGCGAGCATCTCGTTACAAGACGACGATTTCGGTACATCGTGACCATCTCGCGTCTAAGGCATTAAAGAAGCCCGCGGGGGCTGATTATAAAGAGTCCCTTTTCCCCAGATCCGTAGATGGGGGGAACGGCTCTAATTTGCGCATTCCAATCACAGGACACACGCCCCTTCCGACGGTGCCGCGAACACCCGCCCAGGTGAACGTCCTTGACTTGGGCGTGGCCACCCCACTTCACCTGTGGCAGCAAGTGGCACCAAGGTGTTCCTTCCTTGACGTGAGAAGGCCGCTGATAGATGGGTCCCACGCCTCGTACTACCGGGCGCATCAAAAGCGTCCGCCGCCTCGAAATAACTAGCCACTCAATTAGCGACGCGGATTGTCACCCATACTGACACTCGTTGTCCCCTCAAGGAAGATGTCGCAACTGGAAACAATTTCGATCGGCATTCCAAACATGCAAAAAACTGAATTTCGATTTTTTTTTATTTTAATTTTACCCTACCCTGTGTCTTTAAATGACGTTTCATTTATTGCCTCACGTCTTCTCCATGACTATGACGTGGTTCCAACACGCCACATCGTCATTTCACGTGCACCTGCGTATGAGGGGCGGGGGGGGGGGGCGGGGGTGTCGCTTAACGTTCGTCGCAAGCTGGCGCGGCACGGACGAAGATGGCTTGTTCCCACGGGACCGCGGCCTACGTGCGTTGGTGCAGAGAAAAGGCTTCACCGAAAGTCTGTAGACTGACTAATCCCTCTGTGGGAAGAAAGGTTGCACAAGGGCGCAGCACCAGTCAACAGGCAAACCGGCCGCTCTGCACCCGAGGTACGACAACCCCGCATTTTCCTCACTCACAAAAAATATGCACCATGCTCACGTGAAACTTGAAAGGCAAGCGGGAGTCTTCGCGGCACACGCGGTGGCCCATCCGCTTTGCACGACGTGCGTGCGTGGAACGTTTACAGAAGGAACGCCGTTCCCTCTGCCGTTCCCTCGTATTTGTAACGAGTTCCCGTTACAGTTCCACCGATCCTGAATGGAACGCTGGCGTTCCTCCGTTCCTCCAAAAAGGAACTAGTTCCAGGAACGCCGTTCCTTGGAACGCCGTTCCGTACAACACTGCTTCGCTCCCAAAGAACCTGGCCGAACAACTCCAAGTTCGGACGAAAATTTACTGGCGCAGTCGCACAGGATCGCCGCACCCTGAATGACCACTGGACGAGGCCTTGGAACAAGGTGACCCAAGGACGACAACAAAGGAGCTGCGAGCCCTGGAGTAGCAGCAGCCGAATCCTAACTTCACCTGCAGCACATCGTGAGCTCCGGGAGGACCCGGCAGACATCGAGCGATCGACCAGCAGCCGTCCCCGCCAGGACCGCCGCGAGAGGCTTTCCGGGGCGACAACCGAGCATCAAGCTACGACGCGACGCCGACTAGCTTCCAGCCAGGACGACAGACGCCAGCGTCGAGAGCACCGGTGGAGCGAGGCCGGCACAGCCACGAGAGCACCCCCAGCAAAGTGCACAGGTGAGCCCTTCCGGTCACATTCCTGATGAGCTCTGTGTTGTTTGGGCTGGCCCGGTCACATGCACACTAGATTCGGGTACTTAAACCCCGATAAGCGCCGCGCTATGATGGGGAATGAGAGCGGGGATGGTGGAGATGAACAGAACCACGGCACGCCCGCTGCCTCCATTTCTGAAAAGGAAATGGAGTACAGGCTCAAAATCGCCGAAGAAGAGCGGCGCTCTTTGGAGATTAAACTGCAAATCGCCCAACTTCAGAGGGACAGCCCACAGCGGACGCAAGATGTCGGGGGCGATACGGCGTCCCAGGGCGGCCAGATGAAGCTGCTCAAGCACTATGCGCAGATGCTAAGCGGAGCATTTCCGAAATTTCCCTCTGACGGGGAAGTGCCCGTGTGGTTCGAGTCGGTGGAGAGCTCGTTAGAGGCGTACAGCGTGCCAAGGGAGTTCTGGGGCCGCATTATTTTCCCTCTAATCGCCGAGCGCGTGCCATACCTTTCTACGCGGCTTACACCCGAGCAACATCGGGATTTTGATACTCTGAAAGGCGTCGTGCTAGATGAACTAAAACTGTCAGCGGCCGAGTACCACAGGCGTTTCATCACGGCGACTAAGCGCCGCGGGGAAACATGGAAGACTTTCGTGACCAGAGTAGAAAGTTATTTGAAGTTCTATGTAGATGCCCGCGGCGCCTCCACTTTCAGACGACTCGTCGAACTTTTGGTCGCGGACCAGATAAAGGCAGGATTAACCGACGAAGCGGTGAAATATGTGAAACTGCGCGAAGGCGAAGACTGACTGAAGGCCGGGGAGCTTGCGCGTTTGCTGCAGACATTCGAGGAAGCTACCGGGGCAGGTAGTGCATGCAGAAAGGCTGGAGCTGCGAGCAAGGGAGAGCCGACGGGCAGAAAGGTCGAGATGCAGAACAAACAAAAGAGCGCCGAAAGTGCGGAGACTCAGGCGCGAAAGTACGCGAACGGAAAACCCGCCACGGGAGGCAGGAACCAGCCGCGCTCGCACGGGTGCCCCTAGCTGCGGCAGCTGGCGGCATCCTGGAGACCACTGTCCATTCGCGGGCGGGAACACAGGCAACGCCGAGGGCGATAAGCTTACAGAGAAAGTCACAGCGCGCGTCTCGATCAGTGGCAGTGAACCAGAGCTTTCGACACTCCAGGCGGTACAGCTGAACTGTGAAGAGAAACGGCTGAACGCGATTGTCGACACAGGCGCAGACATCACAGTTGTGCGAGAAAGCAGTATACCTGAGCACCTCGTTAAAGCACACGGTACCGTAGATTTGGTATCGGCCTTCGGTGAGAAGGTGGAAGCGAAGCTTGCCGTCGTCCCTCTCGCGATACAGGGTTCGGGTTCCCCGATCCAAGACATCGACACCGCGACGCCGGTATTGTGTGCGCTCACGAACAGATTGGCCCACACGGACTGCTTAATATCCGCTGACACTTGGGAACGGCTGCGCGCCGCACTCGCGGAGAACAGGGAGGTACACGTGGCCGCGGTCGAGACGCGAGCACGACAAAACGCCGGCGAACACACGAACGCCTGCCGACCCGCTGCGGTTGGCGCCGAGCCTTCGATAGACGACGCCAAGCCTTCGATAGACGACGAGTCAGTGCTGGAAGCGGTAGCCACAGCGGAGACCGATGAGAACACCCATGAGGTAGAGAACCCTGAGCTAAGCAGCGACGCCCGTAAATTGCGCAGTGAGCAACAAGGCGATGAGGAACTGAGTCAGCTTGGCGAAATGCGGAAGCCAGTAAAGCCGGTATGTGCATCATGGATGGCTTACTGTATCACAGGGATAAAGTTCTGGGCCAAAGCTTATTGCAGCTAGTACTTCCGCAGACGCGCCGCGGTGCTGTTCTGACACTTGCCCACGAATCATACTGGGGCGGTCACTTGGGCTTTCGTAAAACAAAAGCTCGGATTAAGTACAGCTTTTACTGGCCCGGCATGGAGCAGGACATACGCGACCATCGCAATCGTTGCCACAGCTGCCAGGTCAGGTCGGACAAGCGTATAACCGACCGCATACCGATCGTCCCGCTTACACGCCCTAAGTTGCCGTTCCAAAAGGTGAATGTCGACATAATCGATCCGATCGACCCACCGTCGACTAGAGGGCACTGTTACGCTTTATGCATAATAGACCTGTGCACGCGTTGGCCGGAGGTAGTTTGCTTGAAGTCTTTGTCTGCCAAAGCAACATGCGAAGCGCTACTTTCCGTGTTTAGCAGAACAGGGGTACCGGAAGTTCTGTGTTCTGACTGCGGTACGAACTTCACAGCTGCGCTGACGAACGAGTTTCTGGAGCGCCTAGGCTGCTCTCCTCGCTTTTCGACGCCGGACCACCCCGAGAGCAACGGCTCCGTTGAGAGGTGGAATCGGGTCTTTAAGAACATGCTTTTTCATGTGATAAGGCAGGACGGGAGAAATTGGGACAAATTCATCCCTTTTCTACTGTGGGCATACCGTGAAGTCCCCCCACGACACCACGGGTGTGTCACCGTTCCGCATGCTATACGGCCGCGACCCAGTCGGGCCTCTTGCCATTCTCAAAACTAGCTGGACAGGAGAGAGGCAAATCCCGTCAAAACTGGTGGATGCACCTGCCGAGTATTTGAGGGGAGCTAAAAATCCAGCTGGAGCTGGCGGCCGACACCGCAGGGCTCACAACGAGCAGGCAGCAGGCAGCATACGCGTCGCACTACAACAAACACACCGCGGTCAAAAGTTTTCGTGAGGGCGACACTGTCCTAGTTTTTGACGACAACCGACCTGGGAAAATGTATCCCAAATGGTTAGGGCTATTCATCGTTCAGGGTAAGCACCGCGAACACTCATATTATGTGCAGACAAAGGAGGGTCGCCGGATGCTAGTGCATGCAAATAGTGTACGCCCATACGCGTGTAGAGTAGCGTCGCTGAGCGTTATCATTCACGACGACAACGACTTCGGAGAGGTAGAATACACCCCCCCGAGCAGCTAGCAGTGAGAGCTTTTCTCTCAGTCAAGAAAAGACTGAACATTTGGACGCTCGCACGGCCGAACGCGTGTGCGCGGTATTCAGGGCCCACCAGGCATTGTTCGTCGGCGAACCAGGAATAGCTAATGTGGGGGAGCACAACATAAAGCTAGCCGAGGGTGCCAAGCTCAAGTGCAGTCATCCTTACAGGGTCCCAGAAGCGTCCGCCGCGGTGGTATAGCGGTTAGGGTGCTCGGCTGCTGACCCGAAGGTCGCGGGTTCGATCCCGGCCGCGGCGGTCGCATTTCGATGGAGGCGAAATGGTAGAGGCCCGTGTACTGTGCGATGTCAGTGCACGTTAAAGAACACCAGATGGTCGAAATTTCCGGAGCCCTCCACTACGGCGTCTCTCATAATCATATGGTGGTTTTGGGACGTTAAACCCCAGATATTATTATTATATTAGGGTCCCAGAAGCGCTCAAAGATGAAGTTAGCCGACAGATAGGCGAGCTACTCGAACTGGGCCTCATATACCGATGCGCGAGCCCTTGTGCGCACCCGATTGTTGGCGGCCCCAAGAAGGATGGGTCGGTGCGTTTATGCATAGACTACCGCGCACTAAATGCGGTATCGGAAGCTGATGCCTTCCCGATGGCGAGCCCGCAGGAACTCATCATGCGTGTGGGGTCAGCACGTTACATTACTCTCGTAGACCTTAAGCGGGGCTATTGGCAGGTGCCGCTCGCCCGGGAGGGTCAGCTGGCCACCGCATTCGTCTCCCACCTGGGCCAGTTTGCATGGAGAGTGATGCCTTTCGGTTTGAAAAATGCGGCAGCCACATTTCAGAGGAATATGAACCAGGTACTGACAGGTCGGGAGAGTTACGCGTGCGCCTACCTCGATGACATCGCCGTCTTTAGTCAGACCCTCGAGGAGCATGTCGAACACCTGCATGAAATATTCTCCCCTGCTTGAAGCTGCGAGCCTGCGAGCGAATTTAGACAAGTGTCAGGTAGCAATGCCCTCGATACGCTACCTAGGGCACATAGTCGGATCAGGCAGGCATGGCCCAGATCCCGAGAAGATCACAGCTATTAAGGGACTGAAAGCCCCCACCACAAAGAAAGAGCTGCGAAGTGCGCTAGGCCTCTGCGGATACTACCGAAGTTATGTCTCTAATTTTGCTGAGGTAGCCCGACCGCTGACACAGCTCACTAGCAAAAGAGTGCCTTCCAAAATTCCTTGGTCTCAAGAAGCTGACGAGGCATTCAGTTCTCTAAAGCAGGCCTTGTGCGAAGCCACGTCCCTCGCCACGCCAAACCTTCAAAAGCCTTATGTGCTCTCTACCGACGCGTCCATGGTGGCTGCAGGTGCGTGCTTGGCGCAGATTCAAGATGATGGCTCTGAGATGCCGATCGCCTTCGGTAGTCATCGGTTTACGCCGACGCAGATGCGGTGGGCTACCATTGAACGCGAGGCATTTGCCGTAATTTGGGCCTTAAAGAAATTTGAGGTATGGGTTTTTGGAGCTAAGGTGACTGTCATCACCGACCACAACCCGCTCTCGTATCTCACATGCAGCACGCCCCAGGGCGCAAAGCTGACACGTTGGGCCTTAGCGCTCCAGCGCTATGACGTGGTCATCCAGCATCGCAAAGGCAGCGCTCACGCTAACGCTGACGCCATGTCCCGTTTGCCCAATCAGTGTTGGGGTGAGGGGCCAGCCCGGGCACCATTGCGGTCTTAAGGTATTGTGACTGGGAGGGTTCCCTGCCCTGTCGTGCAGATGGTGTGTTGCGAAGCGAACTTTCGCCCGTCGGACTGACGGCCTTCACATGAATTCAAAAGTGAACTGTGCGACATGTGTGCCGCCTCTCGGCAATTTGAGCGTGTGCGGGTGTCATGTTTACCTTCCTCATGTTATGTTGCCTGTCGCGCGAACCTTTTTGTTTTTTTTTTTTCATTTGTTGCATCTGTTTCATGATGAACAAATCTTGGAAGGGAGGTGTAAGGTCGCGCTCTGCGAGACCCCCCCCCTCCTGCCAACGCCCACATTCCTGTGCTTGTAATGTCGCGCTCTTCGGGACACCCCCCCCCTCCCCCCCCCCTCCTGCCAACGCCCAAATTCCTGAGCTTGAGCGAGCTACACGACAGGAGATAGGGGTGCGTCCCCAAGCTATGCGGGTGCGTCGAACGTGACTCACCCCTCTGCGCCTTGCTTGGGATTACCTGCCCAACCCTTTTGCTCCTTCTGCTACCTGCCCGATCCTGGCCGGTGCCGATGACCGCAGGCAACGCGGACTGATGGAGGAGGGGGATACAGGGGATAAAAGGAGCGGCCCAAGCGACCGCGAGGTCTTTTTGCTACTGGAAAGCTTGCCGGCTAGACACCGGCACTGCAGCTTACGGCCCCACTGAGGGTCATTTTCTTTTTTTACTTTCTGTCGTATTCCTGTACATAGTTTTGTACATAAAGTTGTTTTAAAACGTCCAGCGGCGAAGGCGTCTTCTTCCGAGGCAACGTCACGAAGACGGCGGCGATCTCCATCGCGAAGCGCGGGCCCGGCCTTGCTTCGCTCCCAAAGAACCTGGCCGAACGCTCCACGAGTTCGGACAAAAATTTACTCGTCCCTACATCATACGTGCCACAATACTGCCACTCTACTACTAAATCGTTTACTCTCATATTTAATATGACACAATGTGCCGGAGTAACGCCTAGAACATTCATTTGGCTTTTCTTGTAGTATTGCAGAACCAATCCATAATCAAGATGGATTATCTCTAATCCATCAGAACCATTAGAAACAGTTCACGCTTATCTAATGGATATGCCTACTTTCATGAAACAACATCCTAACCGTTTCAGAGCGCCTCAAATATAACTTAAGATTCATATTTTATAAATACGTAACCAAAGCACTACCTCCAATCGGCTTCTCATCTTTTGACGTGATTGCTCATATTAATGCTAGATTCGCGCATAACAATAACGTTCTTTTGCCTAAAGTACGCACTAATTATGTTAAACATACTTCTGAATTTCTAATGTCTGTCTATATCAATATGGAATACATTACCAGCTTCTATAAAAATGCTAGACACTTAAATCAATATAAGACACAAGTAAAATCACACATTATACGTACTTACTAATACTGTTCTTTTTTATAGCTTCATTTTGTTTCAATTTGCACATTTTGTGTATTGCAGTCTCATTTTGCATTTTGGTTCATTTCCCCTGCAAATGTGCTTAGCATTATTCATAGCTTAATTTTGCTTCATTGTGTATATTTTGTTTTCATTTTGTACTTTATTTACTGTTCTACTGCAAACGTCTTTAGTCTAATTCTTACTTGCGAAGAGTACTACAATTGCTACAAGCATTGTGTATAACTGTGACCTGCAACGCTGCTGATGTCAGAATATTCTTAACGCTCTCGCGTTACAAATTACCAGTGTCTGTTCTCGCCGTTCTTGGGTAGCTATAAAATGTCAATCACCTGTTGCACATACCCGCATACCTGTGGCACATACCCGCCCATGGTATACGGGTATGTGCCCCACGTGTCTGGCGGAAAGGGTTTGACGACGTACGCGACAAGATTGTCACATTATTCATGTCATGACCAGCGAATCATATTGGTCAAACCATCTTACCGTCCCATACTAATTTTGGTTTACCCCCAGTTAAGGGGGTTATCACGAGAGCACCCATACGTAGGCGGCAGATAGATAGATAGATAGATAGACAGATAGATAGATAGATAGATAGATAGATAGATAGATAGATAGATAGATAGATAGATAGATAGATAGATAGATAGATAGATAGATAGATAGATAGATAGATAGATAGATAGATAGACACGCTAAAAGTGCCTGCAGTACGCAAAGAAATGTAAAATTCTGATTCTGATTAACTTCAACGAACCAGATGAACGTGTTGGGCGCCGGCTACGTGATTTCATGTACAAATAGTTATCTAGTTTTACATGCTTGCGGTAAATTAGGTATATCATGTTGAGCTTCTCTCGATAGCGTCGTATAAAAGACCACTAACGGATGTGGCACGATGGTAAGATGGTAAGAATTGAAAATAAATCTGACTGATATTCGCTGTATGTTTTCGCTTTCGCTTATGTTTGATTGCGTGTAAGGGCCCTAGACACGCTAAAGGAGTAGCGTATCTTAAGAAATAGTCTTAAGAATGTCTTATATGCCGACAATTTCATATGACTCGATCATTTAGCCAAGGTTCTCCTCAGGTATCCAAGGTCCTTTATGGCCTTTTTTGTTATTGTGAGCTACATGTGTATTCCATTTAACGCCCACGTGCTCACTAAGCCAAGTATTTATATTGAGTAACAAACGATAAATTATGACCATTAATGCTGCGCACAAAAGGCAATGGCTTCTTTGCGCGTGTTATGACCATCGATACTGTTTTTTTTTCTTTTTTGAGGTTAAGGCTCATTTGCCATTCCAAGCAACATGTAGCTATAACAGATAAAGATGAATTCAGGATGGCCTGATCTGCCTCACTGCGAATTTCTTTGTAGAATATGCAGTCATCTGCAAACAGCGAGTGTTAATTTGTATGCTTTATACTATGGAATTATTAAACAGTAGAAAAAAAACAGGCGAATGACTTTGAGAAAGCGTCATCATAGGAACCTCCTAGGGCAACAATTATTTGACTGCATGTGAAACGGAAGCACGCACTTGCGAATACACTAGCTGTCCTCTTAGAAATACCAGTTTCCTTTCAATGCCTTCTCCAGAGAAGTTGGTTTCATGTTCTAATGAGTCACTCTGCATAACGTGTTCAAAGATTTTTCAGAAAGCGACACGGTGAAAGAGTGAAACTACGTACACACCTTCATCGCTTAAGTAAAAAGTGGTAAAACAAAGTTGAAGCACAACACTTGCTTTCTCAGGAGAATGACGGAGCAGATAAATGGCACAACAAATTCGCTATAAGCAACGACGGCTGTCCTTGTTGTTGCACCTCAACTCATTGAACGGTTCGGCAATGAGATGGTTCTTCGTGGCGGTTGGCTTGGGCGGGCTGCTTTCAGTGTTTGTACGATACGCTCATAATACACCTTCCCAATGTAGCTTTAGTAGAGGTGCACAACCAATTTCGCTACTGTTGTGGTTTCAAGACGGACGCTATCACCCACTGAAGGAGACTTTCACAATAACACTACATCGCTGGCGAGCTGCTTCGGTGCGCGATTGGTTAATTGCTATCCGACGTTGCCGTTTGGCATGTTGGCAATCGCGATGTAAGAAAATAAAGCGCACGGTAAACACGCTCGAAAAAAAGCACACGTACAGAGAGCCTCTGTATGTTTATATATGTGCCTTCTTTGGTGCAGGTTTTCTGTGCGCTTTTACTTGACTTATACAGGTTGTTGAAGAAAAGTAATCAATTGCTACTGGAATTACTTCAATTGTAAAAGATAAAAGATTCAAATTACATTTACAGTTTCCAAAAAAGTAACTGATCACAATTACTCTATGTAATTCCACGTGCTTCTGTAATCTCAAAGTAATTGCCACATGTAAGGAGGGAATTACTGTGGTTTTGAGGAGAAAATTGCCGCTTTCTCAAGCGCCTCTCTTTGGACAGAGGACGTACTCACTGCAAATTGATTCCCGCCTTACATGGGGGGAATTAATTTGTTAATACTGAGTCTCTTATTTCCGCGTTCATACAACTTTTTTTTACGCTAATGTGACATAGCATCACGCGAGCGACGGCAAGGACACGAAAGAAGAAACCAGGACACACGGCGTGCTACACGCAACCGATTTATTGACAGGAACGGAACAAGTGTATTCATACATGAGTTGGACCACTGTAGGCTCTGTTAATGTGCTCTGCACGCAAGATAATTATTTCTTTGTGAGAAAAAGACAGGAAAAGTATGCTGGCACATTTATTCCCTAACTGTCTCATTACCATGGCCTTAGATTATTTCTTGAGCGTATTCGTCTGAGCTGTGGCCGATGATAGAGCACTCGCTAAAGTTTGGTTTAGATGTACCGTCTCTGAAGATGTGGCAAGATGACCGTTATTTAATATGCGTAAAAATACGCCGACTCAACAGAAAACTGTTTGAAAGGGGTCCTGTACGACCCATCCGGCTTGGTTAAAATACACGTGCAGCGGAAAGAAGACGCTGCTGTGCAATGCCGTGCGCGGCGACCCGCGTTCAGAAGCGGAGCGTTGATTTGACGCTCCTCTTCCCGTAGAGGACGTACTCACGCTCTTCGGAAGGCTACCACACAGCACATTTTGCGATAAGAGAAAATCGGCATAAACCAAGAGCAGCGTTTGTATCGGACGCACTTTTTGCCGGACGCTGTGCTCCATAGACTGCCGAGCTTACGCAATTGCAACGCCAGCGCGCACGAGAATCACACATGGAGCGAGATCAAGTGTCATGGTGCGCGTGACGTAGCTCATTTCCCCTTGTCATCCGTCCCAGTCAAACTTCCAGCACACTCGTCGGAACGAAAGAAGAGAACGAGCGCTTGATGCGAGCGACAAATCCCGGTAATCACGCATGAATTGGTGAATTCGAAAAACCCTTGCGCTAATCGATTATAACTTCTATACTGCGGTCAACAGATGATTACTTAGAAAGTGGTTCAGGGCGCCTTTGACACGTTGAAATTTGTTGGAACGTAACTAGCGCGGCACCTTGGCGGGGTATTCACCATTACAGCCCAAGGATGCTTTGTGGGCTATATGACAAGTAATTTGTTATTCCCGATACACAAATCGATGCACCATTTGCAGCACGACAAAATTTTTACCGCTCCCACATATTCGTTCCGAGGAAGTTATCGGGAGGTATCTCGTAGTCTTCTAAAAGCGTCATTTTCACTGTATCTGTCATGCTATGGTCGATATTCCAGTGGTGACGGAACGCCTCAAAGTCCTTTGAGAAATCCGAGTGGTAGCTGCTCTGCAGGAACCCGGTACACGTCGAAGTTGCAGCTTCCATCAGGGCGTGTCTCGCTGCAGATAGCAGCAGCTGCCGGCGGAGGCTTGTAGAATGTGGTGCTGAATGAGAGTTCGCCAATGTATTCGAGAATGCCCACGTGAAATGGTCCAATCCGTTTTTCATTTGCCCAGAACTACGAGATATCTGCTGTAATCGGTAGTGTATTCCTTAGTTTTTTCTACGTGAATCTTGTGCAAAGAAAGGCAATACGGGTTCCTCTTCCGGAGTCATATTCCCAACGGTCTTGTCGGATACGAGATAAAGTTCTATTCTAAGTATGTTGCTATATTG
>JALIZH010024691.1:0-13982 GCA_030522465.1 Rhipicephalus appendiculatus | reverse complement strand
ACCGTACGATTTCTCTTTGACGACGCGCATATCAAGTACCAGTGTTCATTACGTGCTTGTTGGTGTCTTTGCGCTGGATTCACGATACGCTGTGTCCAGATATATCATGTTGACAAAAATCAGCTACAACAACGGTTAATTCATGACCATGGGCGTTAGTCGTAGCGATGGAGATTTGCCACTAAGCGTCAACGTGGGTGTGTCCACGTCAAACGGTGCTATAATTGTCAAACACCAATAGTTTTGTGCAAACTCTCATATATCGGTACGCAATAAGCACTACTTCTGCGAAGACGCGTTTTACTTTCGTGTTATACTGATTCCTATGACGGAGGGATCAGCCATGTTTTTTTTTTCACCTCCAGCTAACGTCTGGGCTTGCCGACGTCACTCAGCGCGTCCGCACGCGCGTTTCTAAGAGGGCACAAAGAGTCACTTTTCGATATCGATCAGTCACGAAGGCGGTATCGCAGCGTCTCACAGAGCGTCCGCACACACGTTTTTCTGAGGCAGCACGAAGACTCACTTTTCGAAGTCGGTACTTCACGAAGACGGTACCGTTGTGTCTCGTGGACATCACACAGTGTCCGCGAGTGCGTTTCAATGCGTCACACAGGCGTCTCACGAAGCGTTACTTGAAAAAAATCGGCGGGCATCACGACAGCGCAATACCCCTGCATCGGCTTTCAGGATCCTTTCACCACGAAGGTTTCGGTCAATCCCACTTCTGAAACGTCGAAACTTCTTCTCAGACACATAGATTTCAAAGGAAGAAACTATTTCATTGAAAAATTACACCATCTCCCGCTAAAGGGAACCATGTGTAGATGTGAAGCAGCGGGCGCTAACGCTTACACTGGCGGCGGCGTTGACGCTGGCACTCATCGCAGCGTCGCGCAGGAGAGAAAACTGGGGAGGCGCAAAGCAGGCAGTGATGGAGCAGTGTTTCCTACTGGAACATGCCAATCGCTGCTAATGGGCAATGAGAGACAGAAGACTCCGACTGGACATAGAGACCCGCACTCCGCTTTTAGTTAACGCGCACGCTGCGAATTTTTTATTGTTCAACAACGCACAGGAGAAATCCTCCACCGGCACCACCTTGGAGGTCAATATCCATTGCCATATATACGGGATGGCCAGTGAACGGTTGTGCAGCGCGAGCAGTCAGTTTTTTCAACCAAGAAACTCGCTAGCAGACGCTGCCTGCGTCGGCGTCGCGAGGCGAGAGAGGGGGGAAGCGGAGGAGAGGAGAAAGAGGGGGTGACACGCATGCGCAGTGGGAGTGTGAACGCCGTGGGCAGGGATGCGTAGAGGAGAGAGGGGGGGGAGCGTGGGAGAGGAGAGAGAGGGGGGACGCGCATGCGCAGGGGAAGTTAGACGCCGCGGGCAGGGATGGAGAGAGGGGGGGAGTGTAAGAGGGGAGAGAGGAAGGGAGGCGCATGCGCAGTGAGGGTGTGGTTGCCATGGGGAGGGATGCCTAGAGGAGAGAGGGGGGAGGGGAGGAGGTTTTTTATTTTTATTTTTTTCTTTAACTGTTTGCGCATGCGCAGTAAGGGGTGGGCACGCGGCACACCACCACCACCACCACCGGATTAAGCTTCGCCATAAGATGCTTCACATCTAAAAAAGAGAAAAGAAAATTACACCATCTCCCGCTAAAGGGAACCATGTGTAGATGTGAAGCAGCGGGCGCTAACGCTTACACTGGAGGCGGCGTTGACGCTGGCGCTCATCGCAGCGTTGCGTAGGAGAGAAAACTGGGGAGGCGCAAAGCAGGCAGTGATGGAGCAGTTTTAGATGTGAAGCATCTTATGGCGAAGCTTAATCCGGTGGTGGTGGTGGTGGTGGTGGTGTGCCGGCGTGACCACCCTTACTGCGCATGCGCAAACCTTTAAAAAAAAATAAAAAATAAAAAACCTCCTTTCCCCCTCTCTCTCCTCTAGGCATCCCTCCCCGCGGCAACCACACCCTCACTGCGCATGCGCCTCCCCTCCTCTCTCCCCTCCTACGCTCCCCCCTCTCTCCTCTAGGCATCCCTCCCCGCGCTCCCACTGCGCATGCGCGTCCCCCCCCCTCTCTCTCCTATAATACGCTCCCCCCTCTCTCCTCTAGGCATCCCTGCCCACAGCGTCCACACCCCCACTGCGCATGCGCGTCGCCCCCCTCTCTCTCCTCTCCTACGCTACCCCCCCTCTCTCGCCTCGCGACGCCGACGCAGGCAGCGTCTGCTAGCGAGTTTCTTGGTTGAAAAAGAAAACCGGCAGATCCCACGCACTGTGGGAATCGATGTGATGCGAAGCAGCCAGCAAGGAGCAAATCATGCTGTACATAATAGTCACACCATTATTTACATGTTAGGACCTGTCATTTGTGTTCGTCATACAGTCACGTCGCGCAATACAAATTTTGGTGTATATCAAGCTAGCGAACTGGACGCAAGCGCACCATGAGCGTGGCATGTAAATGGCATTGTAGATGACATGCATGCCAAGATTTTCATGTTACCACCTGCCACTTATGTTAGCTTAATTTTTTACCTCGAATCGGAGCGAGACGCGACACCAATCTGCCTCCGTTTCGCATGCGTTCGTATTCTCGCGCTCTGGGCATCGTGCAGACGCCATCCGCGTTCGAGCGTTTGAATCGGCGGACACTTTGTCAATTCCAAAGTGTTTTCCTCGAACGCCTGTGCCCACTGAGACGGGGACGGTAAGAATGGAACGTGATGAGCGCGTCTCCCTCCTTGCATGATTAGAGACGCCGGGCAAAGCGACGCTGTGCAAGCAAAGCGCGAGCGCTGCAGAGTTCCACGCGACCGGCGTCCCTTTGCGCGCCCCGGCGCCCACCTGGCATTGTGCCAGGGTACGGCTGGAGGGACGGATGGACGGACGGACGTGAGCATTAGACATTAAAGGCTTTCACCTTAAAACTTGGTGTATATCAAGCTGGCGAAACGGCCACAAGAGTGTCATGAGCGTGGCATGCAAGTCATGTTTGCACATGACATGTCATGATTTGCATATTACCACTTGTCATTTATCCTCGTCATACAATCACGTCGCTGAATACCAAATTTGGTGTATATCAAGCTAGCGAAACGGCCACGGGGGTACCATGAGCGTGGCATGCAAATCATGTTGCACATGACATGCCATATGATTTCCATATTACCACTTGGCATTTATGTTCGTTATACAGTCACGTCACGCAATACCAAATTTGGTGTAAGTCAAGCTAACGAAACGGCCGCGAGCGCGCCATGAGCGTGGCATGTAAATCATGTTGTATATGGCATGCAGGTCATGATTTTCACATTACCACCTGTCATGATTTTCACATTACCACCTGTCATTTATTCTCGTCATACAGTGACGTCCCTCAATACCAAACTTGGTGTATATCTAGCGAAACGGCCACGAGAGTGTCATGAGCGTGGCATGCAAGTCATGTTGCACATGACATGTCACGATTTCCATATTAGAACTTGGCATTTATGTTCGTCATACAGTCATGTCACTCAATCCCAAATTTAGTGTATATCAAGCTAACGAAACGGCCGCGAGCGCGCCATGAGCGTGGCATGTAAATCATGCTTTTCATGACAAGCTAGTCATGATTTTCATGATATGACCAGCCATTTATGTTCGTCATACAGTCACGTTATGCCATACCAAATTTGGTGTAAATCCCATTAACGATACGGCCTGGAGAGCACAATGTCGTAGGCGGCTAGATAGATAGATAGATAGATAGATAGATACGCTCAAAGTCGCCGAAGTTCGCTAAGAAATGCTTCGCATTTAAAACTGACTGCTCGCGCTGCACAACCGTTCATTGTCCATCCCGTATATATGGCAATGGATCTTGACCTCCAAGGTGGTGCCGGTGAGAGATTTCTCCTGTGCGTTGTTGGACAATAAAAATTCGCAGCGTGCGCGTTAACTAAAAGCCGACTGCGGGTCTCTGTGTCCAGTCGGAGTCTTCTGTCTCTCATTGCCCATTAGCAGCGATTGGCATGTTCCAGTAGGAAACACCGCTCCATCACTGCGTGCTTTGCGCCTCCTCAGTTTTCTCTCCTGCGCAACGCTGCGATAGCGCCAGCGTCAACGCCACCGCCAGTGTAAGCGTTAGAGCCCGCTGCTTCACATCTACACATGGTTCCCTTTAGCGGGAGATGGTGTAATTTTTCCTACTAGAACATGCCAATCGCTGCTAATGGGCAATGAGAGACAGAAGACTCCGACTGGACACAGAGACCCGCACTCCGCTTTTAGTTAACGTGCACGCTGCGAATTTTTATTGTTCAACAACGCACAGGAGAAATCTCCCACCGGCACCACCTTGGAGGTCAAGATCCATTGCTATATATACGGGATGGCCAGTGAACGGTTGTGCAGCGCGAGCAGTCGGTTTTTTCAACCAAGAAACTCGCTAGCAGACGCTGCCTGCGTCGGCGTCGCAAGGCAAGAGAGGGAGGGGCGTAGGAGAGGAGAGAGAGGGGGTGACACGCATGCGCAGTGGGGAGTGTGAACGCCGTGGGCAGGGGATGCGTAGAGGAGAGAGGGGGGGAGCGTAGGAGAGGAGAGAGAGGGGGGGGACGCGCATGCGCAGGGGGAGTTAGACGCCGCGGGCATGGATGGAGAGAGGGGGGAGTGTAAGAGGGGAGAGAGGAAGGGAGGCGCATGCGCAGTGTGGGTGTGGTTGCCGCGGGGAGGGGATGCCTAGAGGAGAGAGAGGGGGGAGAGGAGGTTTCTTATTTTTATTTTTTTAACTGTTTGCGCATGCGCAGTAAGGGTGGGCACGCGGCACACCACCACCACCACCACCACCACCACCACCGGATTAAGCTTCGCCATAAGATGCTTCACATCTAAAGCAGTTCGCGACGTGCATGATGACCGCCGCCATCGCAGGCGCCATCCTCACTATTGTGGCCAGACTTGTGTTCCGATTTCCGCTTACATGCCTACATAAGGGACGCTTGAGTTTGCGAAGCATGAAAGTTATTTTCACTGCATTTCAAAGCAGCGGTATTTTTACTGTATTCCCAAGCAGAGTCGTGGCCAGGGTTGCCGTTGGTGGCTACTTTGCGCCAAATTGGCTACTTTTTCGACCCCGTCTGGCGACAAACATTTGCAGTTGGCGCCATGGCTATTTTCTGGCTACTTTTAAGGTGCTGATTTGGCGCATTAAGTAGCCATTTTTTCTCATTTTTGCAGACAAAACACATTGTTTTTTAACTTTTCTCTTGGTTCAGTGGACGCGTACGGTCGTCCTCCACCCACCAATAGGCTGGTGCACATTGAGGGGCCCTTACACGACGCTTAGCGGGTCTCCAAATACGGAGTGACGAAGCTGCGTGCATGGTGACGAACACGTGGCCAGGTCGGTGCTCAAGCTTCCCGCCATCTATTGTGATGCTACGCGCAAGTTTTACGAATAATTCTGATGCGCAGTGCGTGCTCTCGTGTAACCTTGGGAAAACAGACATCTGCAACAAAATTTAGCTAGCCTGTTCATCTACAACCAGAATTTGGTCTGCAGCTTTAACGAAAATCTGTTTCAACTTTACATCTTTCTTCTGAGCTGCTGGCTGGAATGTTCTAACTTTGTGTCTGGCAAGAAACTGATATTTTCTACATAAAATATATGCACGCGTAACGAATTTATGATAATTCGTTCACTTAATTTATTTCCAACTTATCGGTGGCTTTCTATGCTCTTACTTATTCAAAATGGTATTATTTATTAATCAATACTAAAGAATCTGCTCATAATACCACTTCGGTTCCACTTGGCTACAAATTTGGCGATAATATTAAATGGCATGGCTACTTTTGGCTTGAGTTCTGGCTCCTTTTCAAGTGCACCCAACGGCAACCCTGGTCGTGGCTGTGTGGTAGAACACCTGTTTTCCACGCAGACGGCCTGGGTTCGATCCTCACTCGGACCCGGAAATTTCTATTATTTATTTTATTTCAATCTTTCTCGAATTCCCGGTCACGGACAAGATAATGATTTTTCGCTCACAACCAACGACGCCGGCGCCGACGCCGGAATTTATGCGAAACGAGCTCTCTAACGCTATCGCGTTAATAGACGCAATGCCCGTATGCTGGGCTGGCTGTTCTATTCTGACTTTGTTTTCCTCCTTCTCCAACCTAGTATGCGCCCGTGCCTGAGCAGCACTTTGTCATCATTACCACTGTTACCATCATAACCACCATGAGTACCGGAGTCGCTGTATCCTCCGCAGATGCCGGCCTCGACTCTTCATGCGGATCATCCGACAGCGCCGCGCAGCTGCTGCATACATTCGTGCAACTCCGCGTCACGACTAACGCCTTGACAGCGTCGAGCTCCACGCTGTCTCCTGCCGCCTTGCCAACATTGTGCCCAATCAATGTCGTGTTGGCTGCGGCCGCTTCACAAAAACTTGGGGCCAGCTCAGCCGAGAACCACCGCGAGCGCCGGCGTTCCCTCAGGCAGGTCTCAGACGAACTGGGCTGCTTGGTGTCGGCACACTCTGGAGTTTCGCCTGCCGTGTCACCATTGCCGGCTGCCTGCGAAATACCGCAGTTCCGCGGCTTCCATGATGACGTGTTCCTGTGGATCAACACCATTAATTTTCTCGACACCCGCCATGCCTGGCCGGACCATCAGAAATGGCTGGTGGCCATCGACCATTCGTGATGCACGCAATGGTTGGCACGGGTACGAAGGCGTACAAGAACACTCCTTGCTTGAATGGTGTGCCCGATTGACTTCTGTTTTTCGGCCACTTTCACACGCCTGCAGCTATGTGTCTATCTTTGTAGCGAGATTACCCTGTTTGACAGCCTTTATAAATCGGCGTGGTTTCGGAGAATAAACAGTTGGAAGTTGGCGCCCATGTCTGTCCGTTTCTTCACTTCGTCCCCGTATTCTTTGCGCCGTGAATGTTCTTTCCTGATGCAACCCCTACACTACCGACCCACTGTGCACCGCTCACAGAGCTGTGACACACAGAATCTCGACGGTACAGCTCAGGCCCCTACTATCCTGCCCTCTCTTGGTGACCAAGATCAAGGGCGCCGTCACAATGCTGTAGCTGCCCCCCGCACCAAAGTCCCCACTCTCGGAATTTCAGCTTCTGATGAGCCCCGGCCCGGTGGTACAACGCCCTGCAGCTCCTTCGCAGCAAGTTTCGAGTACCGGCCCGCGAAAGACACCGACACAATTATCAATCATGTTTAAAGCAGAAGCTTTTTAAGCGCACATGAAACGAGGACAGAATAACGAAGAATTTTGACAGGACAGCGCTTAACTCACAACTGAATTTTTATTGAACAGCAGAACATTTAAAAGCGCAAGATAACATGATGCACATGCGCAGTCGAACAAGAGGCCTAACTGCCTTCAGAACCATGACAACGAAAACAGCATAGTAAACTAACAATCTTCACTTATCTAGAAATTCGAACTCCTTATCATGTAACAGGATGGATGGCTGGCTAACACAATCACGGCCCCTTTTTCTAATATGAAACGCCTCCACAATTTCACGTGTTGCCTGATCGTTATGCCTAAACAGTATCTCGGTTTCATGCAACACAGGATGACATCCGCATTTTTGACAATGCATTGCGAGATGCGAATGGGCTGATGCTTTCAAGGATGCGTGGTGCTCCATAAGACGTTCATTTACGCACCTACCAGATTGACCAATGTACACTTTACCGCAAGAAATTGGAATCATATAAACAACTTTCAAGACACACTCCACATATTGGTTCGGTTTCCGATGTTTCACAGGACAGACACTTAAATCCCTCGGGACTGCGCATGTGCATCATGTTATCTTGCGCTTTTAAATGTTCTGCTGTTCAATAAAAAATTCAGTTGTGAGTTAAGCGCTGTCCTGTCAAAATTCTTCGTTATTCTGTCCTCGTTTCATGTGCGCTTAAAAAGCTTCTGCTTTAAACATGAATGTTCACCAACTAGCCCACCTAGCCGTCTTGTTACAATTATCAAGGCGGGATTCACGGTCCAGACCTCAGACACCGCGTCTCTACCCAACTCATGACATTCCTGGACGGAGACCAAAACCACCACTGAGCAACAGAAGCCGATGCCACGGACCCCAGGCTCATCATCATTTGGACACGTGGAGAAGCCGGCTTCTCTAATTCTTGACACGTGTGCTGTCCTGAAGCAGAACGAGCCCATAAAAGCAGATGATCACCTTGCGCATAGTGGGAATCAAACGGCAGACAGAAAAGGACCGTCACTACAGCCCATGTGTGCTGCTGGCGGCTTCATTGATGGCTTCCGAAGCCATATCTCAACATCCACGACTTCTCTTACGACGGTCGCACCATCTCTCACATGGCCACCAGAATGCTCAGCAGCTCAGCAGCACAAGTCGCGGCGAACACAACACCGACCTCCGCGGCATAATCAATGCCGTCCGCCAGAATTACGTTTGCCACCTGAATCAAGCCAAGTCACTGCGTCGCCGAGATCGGCCACAGCGATACAGCCAGTCTCGTCCTCCAGATCCACCTCTGGTGGATCATCTAAACGAATCGCATCACGGCTAGGACAGGCCACCGCGATGCAGTCAGTGCCGCCCACTAGAGGCGTCATCGGCAAATCACTAAGCCAAACCGCAGTGTTGTATCGACCAACCACAACGACATCACCTGCGTAAGCCATCAGAGAAATTTTTATGTTTAGATGCGAAGCAGCTTAAGGGCTAGTTCAATCCGGTGGTGGTGGTGGTGGTAGTGGTGTGCTTCCTGACCACCCTTACTGCGCATGCGCATACACTCTCCACACACCTCCTCTTCAGCGCTCCCCCTCTCTCACCTCTAGGCATCCCTCCCCTCGGCGACCACACACCTACTGCGCATGCGCATCCCCTCGCCCTCTCTCTCCTCTTCTACGCCCCCCTCTCTCCTCTAGGCATCCCTCCCGCGGCGTTTACACATCCGTTGCGCATGCGCGTACCCTTCCCCCCTCTCTCCTCACCTACGCTCCCCCTCTTCTCGACTCGCAACGCCGACGCAGGCAGCGTCTGCTAGCGAGTTTCTTGATTGAAAAAAAATTCCCCATCTCCCGCTAAAGGGAACCATGTGTGGATGCGAAGCAGCGGGGAGATAATTAGCTTGAGCGGAAGGCACGTCGCCGCTCTCATTTCACGGCAGTGGTCCGGGCGCTCATCGCGGCGCTGCACAGGTGAGAGAATGAGGCGCGCGCGCTCCGTCATTTTCATGCCGCGGAACTACCGTGGCGCCTCCAGCGGAGTATGTAGCTGTCACACCACATGTCGTGCGCACCGCTCCGTAGAAGATTCCTAGAGGAAAGGACGGGGGGGGGGAGACCGTAGGAGAGGGGCAGGGGACGTGCATGCGCTGATGGGGTGTGGGACGCGGGAGCCGCTCCGTAGAGTAGAGGATTCCAAGAGAATAGAGGGGGGAGAGGACGCGCATGCGCTGTGGGACGCAGGAGCCGCTCCGTAGAGTAGATGATTCCTAGATGAGAGAAAGGGGGGTGAGGGTGCGAGAGCATAGGGGAGGGGACGCGAATGCGCTGTGGGGTGTGTGGGACGCGGGGGGCCGCTCCGTAGAGAGGAAGGGGGGTGAGCGTAGGAGAGAGAGTGGGAGGGGACGCGCATGCGCTGTGGAACGCGGGAAAGAGGGACGGACTAAGCCCCCTCCAAAGACATGCAAGCAATATTAAGGAATGGGGTCAACGTGGGCGACAGACACCACCTGCCTAGCCATTGCTAAGCAGCCTCTCTGTGTTCTCGGCCATGACTCAAGGAATGGGGTCAACCTGGGCGACAGACACCACCTGCCTAGCTATTCCTAAGCAGCCTCTCTGTGCTCTCGGCCATGACTCTGATGACTGTGATAGGGTTGACGGCCTTCATATTACTACAGTGTTCTGATTCGCATAATGGGTACTTCCCTACTTCATGAAAGTGGCCGGACGCGGGACGTGGGACGGGGGGACGCCGGACGGACATAGCCCCGAGCATAAGATGCTTCGCATCTAAAACTGACTGCTCGCGCTGCACAACGGTTCACTGGCCACCCCGTATATGTAGGCACTGGATCTTGACCTGTAAGGTAGTGCCGGTGGGCGATTTCTCCTGTGAGTTGTTGAACAATAAAAATTCGCAGCGTGCGCGTTAATTAAAAGCGGACTGCGGGTCTCTGTGTCCAATCGGAGTATTCTCTCTCTCATTGCCCATTAGCAGTGATTAGCATGTTCCAGTAGGAAACACCGGTCCATCACTGCGTACTTTGCGCCTCCTCAGGTTTCTGTCCTCCGCAACGCCGCGATAAGCGCCAGCGTCAACGCCGCCGCCAGCGTAAGCGTTAGCGCCCACTGCTTCGCATCTACACATGGTTCCCTTTAGCGGGAGATGGTGTAATTTTTTATTTATTTATTAATACCTCAAATACCCTAGCTTGGGGTTTTACGTGAGGTATGGGCAGTTATGCAGTGACAATGATGCGATGAACAACTTGAAGGCTTGCGGGTTGGATTGCAGCACAGCATCCCTGGGTAGTGCGTTCCAGTCTCTTGCTGTGTTTACAAAGAAGGAGCGTAGGTGCGCTGCAGTCTGTGCCGGTGGTGGGTACTCCGCTTTCGTGTGATTCGTCGGGCAGGACGGACGGTGAGCAGGCAAGATTAATGAAGTGCTAGGAGAGGAATGATAAAACGTGTGAAAAAGGCACAACCTAGATCTAAGGCGTCTTAGCTCCAAGCTATCCAGATGTGCGTCGGATTTTAGTTTAGTGACACTACTGTGGATAGAATAATCTGAATAGATGTAGCGAGCTGCGTGGTTTTGTACTGCTTCAAGCATTTAGCAAGGTTAGTTTGATGTGGGTCCCAGGCAGACCATACGTATACTAACTTGGGCCGGACGCATGTTTGATAAGCTAACAGTTTCACAGATGGGGGGAGCAAGACGGAAGTGCCTTCGAAAGTAGATGTAGATGTAGATGTAGATCCTACGCTTCTGGCTCACACCCACACTGGGTGATTGACCAAGAATCGGGTAGCTTAAAAAAGAGATAATGAAAAAACTAGCAAAGAGAGTAGTTTATCGTTTCTGGTAAAAATAAGATTTTTTTAAAAAAATATTTTTGTTAAAATACCAGTAAGTTCGGTCGAATTGACTCTTATCGAACAGGAAATAAATGAATGATATAGACAAAAATTTCCTGGAGTCTAGTTTGGTTAGCTGCATTATCCTAAGTGTGGTTAGTTTCGTTAATGATGTTTGTAATGTGAGAGAACCAAGAAAGATCGCCGGAGATAGGGACGCCGAGGTACTTGCATGAATTGACAGGAGAAATCGCAGCGTTGCACAGGACGTACTGGGGTGGACGGAGATTCCTTCTGCGGGTAAAATAAACTCGCAGTGTTTTAGTAGTGTTTAGCGACATAACCCATTCACTACATCAAGCAGTGATCTTATCCAGGCCCTCTTGAAGAGAACGGGAGTCATGATCGTTATGAATACGGCGACAAACGACGCAGTCGTCGGCGAACAGACGTATGTTAGATGAGATGTTGGCGGGGAGATCATTAATATATATTAGAAAAAAGACATCGTAGGCGCCTTCACTCAGTCGCAGTCATGGCCGAGTGTGATGACGATGAGGGGCAGCGGAGCTTGGTCCTCGTGCTCAACGAGCACGAAGAGAAAGACGAGGGCACAATGCAACAGCCGGCCCGCAGAAAGGGTTCTGTAACCGCTTCTCCTTCTTCTACTATATATATATATATACAAATATATATATATATATATATATATATATATATATATATATATATATATATATTGTAAGGGAGAGAAACAAGAGACAACGCCCTTGCTTCGGGCCGGCTGTTCTTATTCTTACTTCGTCTTTCTCCTCCTTCGCTAGTCGGGTATGCGCCCATGCCTGAGCCCCGCTTTGTCCTCATTACACTCGGCCATGACTACGAGTAAGCGCCACTGCCGACAATGTTTCTGGTGGGCGGCACTGGCTGCATCGCAACGGTCGGTCCCGGCCACGCTGCGGCGATGCTTGGGAACCTCCCGTAAGTGGGTCTGGAGGGCGACCCTGGCTAAATCGCAGTGGTCGGTCTCGGCCACGCTGCGACGTCATAGGAGGTGCAAAACATGCCTCGGGCGGCCGGGTTTGGCTTTGTCGTGGAGGCAACAGTGGATGCAACATGCCCGAAGGAGGATGCCGGAAAATCATCCGAGGAGGCACCGTGGCTGGCAAGGTCTTGCGGTGCTTCGTTTCGGGTACACCCGCATGATTGTCAAGATCAGGAAGATGGTCAGGACATTCGTCGAGAACCTTCTGCGGGTTTGGGGGAACTGAACAATCCTTTTCTACAGCCGAGTTATCCACGCTATCAACGGGACGCTCGTTCGCCTCGTTTTCAACGACGCCCGACGGCTGTGGTAGGGGTGTAGGTGACTCTTCGGGAGCCGGGTTGGTGAAGTCCGGCGCAGGTTTCTTTGTGATCGATATTGCGTCAGCAGGCAGTGGGAATAGCGACGGGAAAGCTTTCTTCCGCTTGTCCCGCGAAACCTTCTCGCTCAGCGGAACGTCATCGTGTGCTATTGACAGCTCTGTAGACGGCTCTCGAAGTTGCCGAAGCGGCTCCAATTTGTCGGTGAGCACGGCGTAGGGAGCCACAGGTTCCTTTGGTGCCTTCACTGGAGGCGTGCCCAGCACGACAGGAACTGGGACCTGCGCGCGTCCTCGCGAAGGCGAATCTGGGGTCCACTTCTCTAACTGCTCTAGCTGAGGAGTGGTCTCGGCCTCTCTCTGTGATGTGGCGTCGGATGCCGGCGCAGAGACTGGAGACGGGCAGCGGAGTGCAGCACGTGCATCCAACACGTTTTGTACGGCAGCCAGGGAAGCCCACTGTCAAGGGGCTCGAGGGCATCGATGGGCCATGAAGGCGGTGTCCCGCATGGGCTCGATCTACGACGGAGGGCAGGTTGGTAGACGCCCGAGCTGCAGCTGCGAAGTGGTGTGGTTCGCAAACGGCATGCGTGGTAGAGACTCCGTTGGCAGGCAGGGGGTCGCAGGAATCGAAAAGTGGGCGAAAGAGGCTAGTGAACTTAGCACACCATTCCGACCAGGATCGCTGCCGGACGCCTTCGTAGGCATGCCATGCCTTGGCTGCACCGCGAAGGCGGTCGATGGCAAATAGCCATTTTCGGTCTTGCGGCCAGGCAAGGAGTGTGCCGAGTGCGTTGACAGTCTCAATCCACCCACAGACGTCGTCTTGGAAGCCATGGAACTCCGGTACTGCCCAAATAGCTGCCGATGATGGTGATGTGGCAGACGAGAACCCGGAGTTCAGCGGCGAAAAACGGTCGAGACGTTCTGCCAGTTGTTTGAGGAAATGGAAGAGCTCCAACTCGCTGTAGGGTGAAAGTCCCAATGAGCCAGGAGTTGCGGCCGCGGAGTATGCGGTGGTCGCAGCACTCACGGTGGCGTGGTCCATAGCCAAGGAAGCGGGGACGGCGTCCTTTGGCGGCTCAGATGGTGGCAGAGTCTCGGTCATCAGATACTCGCCATGGGAACAAGGAGCGACCTCATCAGGCGAGAGGAGCCTGTGCACATCGTCGGCGCGAAGTAGCGCGCCGCCCGTCAAGTAGTTCCTCGGAAGCACAACGGAGGCCTGAACGCCGTCCATTTGTGGTGGAATGGATACTTGCGGTGGTGGTCGACTTGAGGGCTCCATCACTGAGGAAGCGTGATGGCGTTCCTCGGGAAGACGCGTTGTCTCAAGCTAGCAGTTGGGGTTTGCCAAAGGCTTTCGGCGACTGCGCCATTGTAAGGGAGAGAAACAAGAGACAACGCCCTTGCTGCGGGCCGGCTGTTCTTATTCTTACTTCGTCTTTCTCCTCCTTCGCTAGCCGGGTATGCGCCCATGCCTGAGCCCCGCTTTGTCCTCATTACAAT
>JALIZH010024690.1:0-159080 GCA_030522465.1 Rhipicephalus appendiculatus | reverse complement strand
CGTGCGTCCCCGTTGTATGTAGCCACCTCTCGTTTAGTACTTGTATATGATGAATATATTTAGGGGCGAAGCTCTTTATGGCATTACCTCCGCGGTCCTCGGTTGTCCATGCACTCTGAGTAGCCAGTAGGTACTGGATTTCTACCTCCAAGGTAGTGCCGGTGTGATATGTCTCCTGTGCGTGATTAAACAATAAAAAAATTCACAACGTACATGTAAAATTAAAGTGAGCTGCGAGTCGCCATGACTCTCATCGACCCTTTAGTATAAATGCGCCCGATCTCACGTCGTTGATGATGTACTGCGCAGAATTCGCGGAAGATTACCGGTTTACCGACGCACCTCCGAAGCTTCGCCCGCTCATCATCATTCACTCCGTGGATATGGTGTCCTCATCTCCAGTTCTCGTCTCGTTTCCGAGAGGGCGCTGTCCTATAGACATGCGTACAATATGGCGGTTGGGTGAAGGTACGCTAGATGGCGCTGGCGGTGCAGCTGCTCTCCGATTGTGCGGACCGCCGTACGAGTGCGCTTGCCGGATCGTGCTGCTTGGCGGACCATGGACGACGACCGGGTCGTTCAAGTTTGAATAAAATTTCACACACACTATCGCTTTGATTACTGCTGGGCGAAACCACTGAAGATTTCACGGTGTAACCATGATTGCTTCAGTCACCATAACTCTCATCGACCCTTTAGTATAAACGCGCCCGATGTCACGTTGGTGATGATGTACCGGGCAGAATTCACGGAAGATTCACAGTTTACCGATGAGCCTCCGCAGCTTCGCCCACTCATCATCATTCACTCCGTGGATATGCTGTGTTTTTTTCATTAAAAAAGCAGGTGACGAGTGCGTGAGCGAAACCTACATTGCGCTGTACAATGCTGAATTTCAATTTCTTTCTCGCCTGGTTTGAATTTTTTGCTTGTTTTGACAGTGCCCCTGCGCAGGGTGTTGATGTATAAAGGAGTGGATCTTCCTTCAATAAAGCCCATTGGTAGTGTGCGCCTGTCCTCGTCTGTTTCTTCTTGTTGTGTGTCGTGTTTAGTTGCGCTCTCACGATGGTTTCTATGTCAAAGCACCAACTCGCCCAACAGTCAACTCTCTTGAACTTCTGAGGGGTACCCTCCATCTTTTTTCCCACCACCCCACACAATCTGCTTAACTTATTTCTCGCAGAAAACACCACGTGAATCCCATACTTCGCGCCCACCTTCTTCAGGCGGTGCGACACACCATGAAAGTAGGGAATACTGACAAGGGCCTTCTTATCGGGATCTCTCGCATCACGAGCAGCACCAGATGAATGCACACGAGAAATAGGACACGAAACGTGTCCTCTTGTCCTCTTTCTCATGTGCATTCGTCTTCCCTTGTGGTGCCGTTTCAGTAGTATGAATTCATACCAACTTGCCCAGTTGTCAGTCCTTCTAAAAATGTTCAATGAGTTGAGAGTGCCTATCCAGTTAGATGCCTGAGTACGGCCGCGTTAAGCTAGTCCAGATCAAGACGGATTATGCTAATCTGAAGGAGGCTAATCCTGAACAAGTCAATGTTGGGTAACTTTAGATAGCCTAGCCAGTTGGATGATTGAGTATGGCCAAAATAAAACAATGCGGGTCAAGCTTGATTAAGCTTATCCGGATTAAGTTAGTCCTTATGAAGTCAATCTTGAGTAACGTGAGATTACCTAGCCGTTTATATAGCCAGAATAAGTAAATGCGGATTAGCCCGGATTAAGCTAGTCCGGAGGCACCCGACCACTGACAACGCTGTGCGAAGTTATAAACTTGCGCCTTCCCACGAAGCTCAGACATTCCATCACGAAGCTAACTGCAAGCTAACCAATTTTGGTATGCATCAAGCTAATAAAACGGCCGCTACGGCACCATGACCGGGTCATGTATGTTATGACGTACATGACATAAACGACACGATTCTCAAGTTATGACCAGTCATTTATGTTAGTCATACGTCCTCAACGTGCCAGGTCAGTTTCCGTTATATCAAGGTAATAAAACGGCCGTTACGGCTCCATGACCAGGTCACGTATGTCATGGCGTATATGACATGCATGACATGATTTTCGTGTTATCACGAGTCATTTATGTTAGTTATGCGCTCTTATCATGCCGTGTCAATTTTTCTATAGTTAACCAAATGGCAGAGCTCCATGACCATGTATGTCATGGCGTACACGACAGGCATGTCTGATTTTCATTCAATGACAAGTCATTTATGTGTTTCATATGCTCCTGTCATGTCACGTCAATTTTGTTATATCAAGTTAATACATCCGCCGCGAGATCACGAAGACCTGCGTTGCCAGTTAGGTAGATATACTGATAGATACGCTCAAAATGTCTTTGCTTCACCATGAAACGCTTCGCTTTTAATAATTGGTGCCTAACCTATTCGTTACTAACATTATATGTGGAAGCCCTACCGTCAGAATTGATAAACTCAGCCATATTACCGCGCATTTCAACGAAAGCGATCCATTGCTGCATGTCACGGAATGCCAGCTAACGGGAACGTTTGAACCAATATGGTGCCCACAAAGGCAGTGTCTCCACCCTGTACGGGAGGACCCTACGCTGAGGGGCCCTACGGAGTTTCTCTGCGGGGCAACACCTTGCGGCAGTCGCAGGCTCTGACCTGGTGTGCCCAGGATCATGCATGTCCTAATAGACTTGCTGACCCATAGGGTTAATATAACAGACTCTATAGAACAAGCTGGGCGGATAAAGCTATACCCACACGAGCAGCGACATGTTGCTACATTGTCATTGTTGCCATTACAATAATTTACAGAAACGCTAAATATACACTCTAAGAAATAATCGAGTAAAAGGGGTGTCTTTTTGCTACACAACTATAATCGTCATCTACCCCGCGTACTTTCCTGGCGTTATCACCGCCGTCCCGGCACTTCCCAGTCACGAACGCCGCGCGCGTTATCAGCGTGACATAGCATTCTTGGTAGGAATGTGCCGGGAGCCGGGTTTTCAAGAGAGGAAACGTGAGCAAGCCAGATGACGATTATTGTTGCGTAGCAAAAATACTCCCAAAATACTCGACTTTTTTCTTAGAGTGTAGCGTCGTAAAACACTCAAATTCTTGCAATATAAATCCTAAACAAGCGTGTTCACGCATTATAAACAGACGGAGATTGTTTGATGTTTATATTAAATACATTTAGGGAATATTCAATGGCCATTTATTCAATTCACGGCGCGCGGAAAGGAGCGTTTGCAGGTTTGTTTACTAGATGGTGCCACCACCCTCACAGTATCAACATTCGAGGGCCTGGCTGTGTGGCCGATTGCGCCGGCTTGCTTGCACGTCGTGTGAATCGTTGTGTCTCGTCGCCCGCGTTTTTCGTTGCCATGAGACAACTCGACTTCATGTGACTGTCTTTAACCGCGTGAAACGGGGTGTCATGAAACAGAAAAAGAAATGCTAGGGGTGGTTGCAGCATGCAGTGGCGAATGCGAGTGAGATGTCATCCGAAAGCTGAGAATCGTTCCATCATGGCGGCACCCGTGCGGTTACAGGTTTCAATGCATGGGCCCTATGGGAAGCTTTCATCTATAGTCAGTATATTAACTCTCTGTGCTGACCTGCTTTGCACGAGTGACAGCGTTGAAATGTGGGCTTCTTTAACCGAACATTCACGCTTCGTCAAGGCGCTTTCTGCATCTTGATTCTAAAAGATGACGTGTTTCGACTGGTAACACGCGCCAAACTTGGAATCGAGATGCCGAAAGCGCCCTGACGGAGCGTGCATCTTCGGCTAAAGAGGCGCACCTTTCAACGCTGTCACTCGTGAAAAGCAGGTAAACCTGTTGGTTTGTTAGGCCGCGCATGCTCCTGGCCCCACCACATCATAGCTCGCAACTGCCGCAAGGTGTCGCTCCGCATAGCAAGGCCGGCTGCTCACGCGCTCTACACAGACGTGGACGCAGCTGAACATGCTCTGCACACACGCACACATCGAGCGCGGCAATGTTTGTGCAGGTAGCCAAGCTGTATAAAGCCGACAGCCACACTCGTTTCGGTTTGAGCCATGCGCCGAAAATGCTGGACGGTCTGCTGTCCGGAAAAGAGGATCCCAAGAATATCTCCACCCTGTTGATCAAAGCCACGCAGAAGCTGTTTGTCAACGCCACCTTTCCTTCTCTCGGCGTTATGGGCTTCGTCAAGACAGTTCTGGACTTCGCGCACTATCCCGAACTGACTGCCTGGTACAAGGTGAGTGCGTTGTCTTCAGTCTTCTCATACCTGTAGCGTACAGCCCTGATTTTTATGAAAGGGAACACACTAACACGTGGCAGATAGCCTCCTACCGCACATGTGGCGCGTGGGAGTGGCGTAATATGAAAATAAAAGGAGAGTGTGTAGTCGTTGCTTTTGCTGCCTTCATAGAGTTTCCTACTATTACCTATAGAGGAAACTCTGGCGCTGCGATCGCTCAACCACCATGGAAATGGTGGATTGTACGCAGATTTGCCTAATTTTTGTGCTTGCGGCAGTGAACGCACTTGTGGCTTTGTTTATTCTTGTGTCATGGCGTATGATTCGGAAGCGTATGATTCGGATTCGGATAGGTCGTTGTGAACTTCGCGAGCCCATTAGAATTGGTGAGCCTAAAGAGGTGGAGGTGATGGAGGGGAACTGTTGAACATTTGCTAAACTTCGTCTAACGATAAAGCGGCTCCAGGTGACACTGAGTCAAACGGAGCCGAAAGAACGACGTTTAGACAAATACATCCAGAATAGCCATCATTCCCATCCTCACTTAAGCGCCATGCATTGCAGATCCCTATTTCAGCGAACACTGACTGCCGTCGATAAAGATTGTTGCTATCGCAGCATCGGAAGCATTTGGGAGAAAAGAAAAGCGTAACATTTTTGCACAGATCAAACTTGCGTTTACTATCTCATGTGCGTCAACACTCATCTGCGCACGTTCAGCTGTCGTCACAGCTTTCATGGATCATTCTGGAAAATGCGACGGCATGATCACCCTATCATTTACGAGCAAAAGGCTCTCGCCCCGGTCGTCTGCAAGAACCGCATAAAGTGATACAAAAAGAAGGAAAATTGCAAGAAGGAGTGCGGGCAACAGTCGGAATGGCACCGCTCTCTCCTTTCATTTTCACATTTCGCCACTGTGTCGCACCACATGGTTGGTACGGGGCTATTTGACACGTGTTCCCTTTCATAAAAATGACCACTGTACAGTCTGTAACGCGCTTGTCTTACATGGCGGAGGGGCAAATTTGGTCGCCGTCTTTTAACCCATTAGGTACCAGCGTGACCATATTGTTACAAGCTGTGACGGACAAGAAGGAATGCGCCATCGAGGCGATGAAGACGACGATTGCAATAACGCTCGCGTTACAAAACAGCTAGTTGGGCGTGTTGGTGCGTATTCATATTTGAAGATAAACAGCGCACTGAAAAAACGAAGACAAGGAAGAGAAGGGATCGACACACACATCGCTGCGTTGTTCTTGTTGTTCGTGTTCCGCCATCCTGGCTGAAGGACTCCCCGTGTACATTCTGTAAATACATTTCTTTCTGTCTTTCGTTACTTCGAGTATTCTCACTCCCGTGACATTTTGGTGGTGGTGCTGGGTACCAACACGGTACAACAGAGCTCCGAAGCGGCCGACAGTTGGTTCAAACCACGATGGCGGAAGAGGGTTCCGCCCTCGCAGCGGCAACCGCAAAGACGACAGTTGTCCTTCCACAACTGAAAGACCCGGGCACGTTCTGCGGGACTGACAATGTCGACATCGAAGACTGGTTGCCGATGTACGAACGCACCAGCAACAATTATCGCTGGGACGACACGCTAATGTTGGCGAACATCCTATTCTACCTGAAAGGGACAGCCAAAGTATGGTTCGAGAATCACGAAGCGGAAATTGGCAGCAGGCATGTGTGCAAAGAAATGCGTGCCCTGTTCGGCAAATCGACTGGTAGGAAGACAGCAGCCAAGAAGGAGCTGGCCTCTCGCGCTCAAACATCGATGGAATCCTACCTGTCTTATGTACAAGACGTGCTCGCCCTTTGCCGCAAAGCGGACGACAGCATGGAGGAGACTGAAAAAGTGGCGCATATCCTGAAAGGTATAGCAGATGATGCATTCAACCTCCTGATCTGTAAGGACTGTGACACAGTAGATGCCATCATCCGTGAGTGCCAGCGTTTCGAGACCGCCAAAAGCCGACGTATTGCCCATCAATTTACTCGGCGTGCTAACACAGCAGCAACATGGTCGTGCGAAGACGCCCCTCTACCACAGGCACCACTGACTGTGGAGCACGTGACGAAGATAGTGCGACGTGAACTCGAAGCTATCTCTCCTGTTTCCATGTGCTCCCGTTCATGTGATTCCAGCTCGCAAATGGTACCACTAGTACATGCCATCGTTCGTCAGGAGCTTTCGAATGTTGGCCTGGACTCTGTGTGCACCGCCGCTCCCTCCCGACCGATTGACCGTCGTCCGCCACTTTCGTACAACAAAGGCCAGAGGCTACCGGTGCTTCCTCGCAATCCCGCTGAGTGGAGGACTGCCGACGACCGGCCCATTTGCTTCAACTGCCGTCGTATTGGCCACGTGGCCCGCTATTGCAACAGTAGGTGGTATTGGCGTCAGGCATCCTATTGGTCCAACCGTCGCCCAGAGACAAATGATGGTCAATTCCAACCTCACCGTGAGTCACCTCAGTCCATCAGCGATGACGTTTCTCCCATGCCGTATCGTCGGTCGCCATCACCGCATGGTCACCAGTCCCGCTCGCCGCTATCTCGTCGCCCATCGTCTCGCTCACCCTAATTCCGCCATTCTGCATCGCCGACTTCCCACCTGTCTAGGGAAAACTAGACGATGCAGCTCCCGGAGCTAATGCTGCATCGACGCTTCGCCCGCTAAATGCTCTGACCACACTGCAGACTCGACGCAACCTTATTGATGTTGAAGTGGACGACGCACATGTTGCTCTTGTGGACAGAGGGGCCCACATATCAGTGATGAATTCAGAGCTTCGTTCGGCGCCTAAAGAAGGTTTTAACGCCGCACGCGGTGCCGCTCATCCAGGTCGCCGACGGTGGAACGTTTCCCGTGCTTGGGATGTGCTCTGCACGTATTAGTGTTGCTGACCGTTCCACAACTGCATTATTTGCCGTGCTCGAGAAGTGCTGCCATGACCTCATCTTCGGCAATGGACTTTCTATCCGCCCACTCTGCCCTTATTGACTGTGGAACCGGCTTACTTCAGCTCGACCTGCCGTGTTACTATGACGCTCCAGCAACACCTCAACCACGTTTGTGTTCTGTCGAGTACGTTCGCCTAGCGCCTCAAGCCGTTACGTATGTGACCTTGAGCTCTTGTCGTCCTATTCCCGATGGCGATTATGTGTTGACTCCGATCGTTGACGTTTTGTTGGCCAGAAATACTGCCGTTCCTCACATGGCTTTGACGGTCACGAATAATCGAGCATCTCTACCGATACTTAACTTCAGCTGGTGCGCGCAAGTTATCCCAGATGGCATGGCTTTAGCCAACGTCTCTTCTCTCGCTGAACATTGTTTTTCTGCGGTCATTGCAGACGCTTCATTTCCCACTGCTTCATCCTCTTCCTCACAGAGCTCAGCTGATGGCGAAATTGACCAGATGATCGCGCCTGACCTTGTTCCAGCAGAGAGAGCCAACATCCGGCGTATCTTGGAATCCTTCCGGGACATATTCGACTTCAACGACCGCCCTTTAGGTCAGACGTCGGTCGTCACTCACAGGATCGATACAGGAGACGCCAGCCCAATCAGACGACATCCTTATCGCGTGTCCCATGCTGAGCGACAGGCAATACAGCGTGAAGTTGATAAAATGCTCACGAAAGACGCCATTGAACCATCCTGTAGCCCATGGGCATCACCAGTCGTGCTCGTAAAAAAGAAGGACAGCACCTGTCGCTTCTGCGTAGACTACCGTCACTTAAACAAGGTCACGCGCAAGGACGTCTACCCATTGCCAAGAATTGACGATGTTCTCGACTGCCTACACGGGTCTGCCTACTTCTCCTCTATCGACTTGAGGTCGGGATACTGGCAGATTTCTGTCGATGACCAAGACCGTGAAAAAACAGCATTTGTGATACCGGACGGACTCTTTCAGTTAAAAGTAATGCCCTTTGGTTTATGCAACGCTCCAGCTACGTTTCAAAGGATGATGTACTCCCTGCTACTACGTGGGTACAAATGGCCCAAGCGCCTTTGTTATCTAGATGATGTCATCGTATTCTCACCGAAGTTCGAAAGCCACCTTAGCCGCCTGTCTGCTGTTCTTGAAGTTTTCGGAAGCGCAGGCCTCCAGCTCAACTCTTCTAAATGCCGTTTTGGCCGCCGAGAAATCACTGTGCTCGGCCACCTCGTCAGTGCTCAAGGCGTCCAACCTGATCCTGACAAAATTCGGGTCGTGAAGGATTTCCCCATACCACGTTCCACGAAAGATGTACGCAGCTTTGTCGGCCTATGTTCTTACTTTCGACGTTTTGTCAAGAACTTCGCCGACTTTGCCCGACCTTTGACACAACTCCTGAAGAAGGCTATGCCGTTTTCTTCGGGTCCCCAACAAGTTGATGCGTTTCGCAAACTTACTGCGTTGCTTACCTCCCCGCCCATTTTAGCCCATTTTGACCCGACAGCACCCACTGAAGTTCGCACCGACGCCAGCGGGCATGGCATCGGCGCGGTTCACGGCCAGTGGCAGCAAGGAAAAAATCGCGTTATCGCCTACGCGAGTCGCCCCCTTTCCTCATCCGAGCGCAAGTTTTCGATCACTGAGCGCGAGTGCCTCGCACTTGTTTGGGCAGTCGGAAAATTCCGACCATACTTATTTGGCCACCCCTTTTCCGTAATAACAGATCACCATGCTCTGTGCTGGTTGTCGTCCCTCAAAGATCCTACTCGACGACTTGGTCGTTGGGCTTTGAAGCTTCAAGAATATAGCTTTGACGTCTGGCCGAATGCACCAGGATGCTGACTGTCTATCTCGTAATCCTGTAGATCCCCCCTGATCTGTCAGCGCATGATTCAGACGCCTGCGTTTTCGCCATATATGACCTCACCGACATACGCAGTCAACAGCTCAGTGATGCCAGTCTGTGGTTCATCATCCGCGGTCTACGTTCCCACGACTCCGACCCGTCCCTCCACTTGTTCGTGCTCCGTGATGGCATTCTCTACCGGCGTAACACGAGCTCCGAAGGCCCAGAGCTTCTACTAGTTGTTCCCGCAAAGCTCCGCTCCACTGTTCTTGAACAGCTTCACGACGCCCCAACCACCGGACACCTCGGAGCAGCCCGCACCTATGATCGCGTACGGCGTCGGTTCTTCTGGCCAGGCCTTTACCGTTCTGTGCGCCGATACGTTGCAGCTTGTGAGTCCTGCCAACGCCATAAGCGTTCTTCGTTGCCGCCGCCCGGCCCACTTCAACCTATAGATATTCCTGTCGACCCGTTCTACCGCGTCGGCCTCGATCTCTTCGGACCATTTCCAACGTCGCTGGCTGGAAATAAGTGGATTGCCGTGGCTACGGACTATGCCACACGATATGCTATCACGCGAGCACTACCGACAAGCTGTGCTACTGACGTCGCGGACTTTCTGCTCCACGACGTCATTCTCCATCATGGAGCACCACGTCAACTGCTGACCGACCGTGCTCGCTCATTTCTCTCAAAGGTCGTTGACGACATTCTTCGCTCGTGTTCTACGCGTCATAAGCTCACCACTGCCTACCACCCACAGACTAATGGACTCACTGAGCGCCTCAACCGCACGCTGGCCACAATGCTATCTATGTAAGTTTCCGCGGACCACCGAGATTTGGATAGCACTCTGCCTTACGTGACGTTCGCCTACAACTCGTCACGCCACGACACTGCTGGATTTTGCCCCTTCTATCTCTTGTATGGCCGCCATCCCACTTTACCTTTTGAAACTCTTCTACCGTCAAATAGCTACACTCCTACAGAATACGCCCGCGATGCAACTGCTCGAGCTCAAACGGCTCGCCGGATCGCACGAGATCGTCTTTCTGCCTCTCAGCTGTCACAAAAGTCCCGCTACGACATCCATCACCGGGCCGTCTCCTACTCCCCAGGATCGTTGGTCCTGCTCCGGACACCTTGCCGCCACGTTGGCCTGTCATCGAAGCTCCTCTCTCGCTATTCCGGGCCTTATAAGATCTTGCGCCCGCTTACTGAGGTCACGTATGAGATCGCCCCATTGGACAGTACATCGTCATCGTCTGTCCCCTCTACTGACATTGTGCACGTATCGCGTCTGAAGCCGTACTTCTCCGCCCACAATCGTACTCTTTCCTAAGCGCCGAGCCGGCGCTTCCAGCGGCGGGGCTATATGTTACAAGCCGTGACGGACAAGAAGGAATGCGCCATCGAGGCGATGAAGACGACGATTGCAATAGCGCTCGCGTTGTTGTTGTTGTTCGTGTTCCGCCATCCTGGCTGAAGGACTCCCCGTGTACATTCTGTAAATACATTTTTTTCTGTCTTTCGTTACTTCGGATATTCTCACTCCCGTGACAATATGGTCACGCAAATCCCGACGAAGCCTTTCAATTTATACAGGTCTAAAAAACCCCGCCAAAATCACGGAAATACGCCTTTTGATAGCTCAGGGTGCTCCTTACAGACACCATGTGGCAGAAGTTTTCTTTGTTTATTGGGAAGCTGCTAAAACACGCGCGAAATGCTGGTTATACACTTCGGAGCATCAGCCTGCAACGTCCTTCGGGTAAACAGATTTCTTTGTAGTATTATTTGTTGCATTAGCGTGATGCACATGTCCCTGTAGAGTACATGTACTATGCAATCTCCGGTAAAATTTTGAAGTAGATTAACCAAAATCTTGCGCGCGAATAAGCGTGTTGGTTTACCTGTTACCATATGGTCACGCTAGGCCTTTAGGCTCCGTATTTCGGTTAAGTTCGCTCCTTCGTTTTAACGCTCCTTGTAGGGTGATTCCACTACATGCGCGTATTTATTGTATGCGCAGGTTTACTTTAAATGATATAGCCAGAATACTCGAAGAGGATGATGAAGAGGGGTCGGCTTTCTACATTGAGCTATCGGAGGCTACCACCTAGTCAGACAAAGATTTCGCAAATAAGGAAGATGAAGCAGAGTATCAAGAACAAGGCGATGGATCACCAAATATCTGTTTAGCTGTAGGAGATAAAAGCCCTGACGCGAAGTTATCTTGAAACGCACAAAATAGTATCCAAGTTCCTCGCCCTAATGCCGTTACCCGATATAACTGCCTCACGAGAGGCACAGACCAGATGAATGCCAACGTAGAAGCCTACAGGATTTCAATTCGTCGCAGGAAATGGTGGTGAGCGATATTCACCTTTTGACGTAGCCATAACCAGCGTGCGGTCCTTATCCGCAGCACATCATCTAACGTCACTCAGCTTGAATTCCTAACGCAAATCCCTCAAAGCTACCTGCCAAGATGGCAGGAACTGGCCGTCGAAGGGCGTCGACGCTTGTTGACCATACGCCTTGTGGTCCACATTTTGAATGACCAAACAGTCCACTTCGTTGAAACTGTGCCTAACGGCGAAAAGGCGCAGATGCGCTAGAGACAACTGCAAGAACCCGGCGCCCACACAGTGCAATAAATGCGACGTCGGTATGTGCATTGCGTGCTTCACCTAATTTTACAATAAGTGCCCAACAAATCGCTAATCTTTTTTCGCGATGTGCCAAGGCCTGAAACAAAATTCGTCACTTAGTGATTTTTGCTGTAGCCCAAGGGCCTAGCGTGACCATATGGTCACGGGCCATATTTTGTAAACTAAGCGCTCGTTCATGATCAAATTTTCAGTCTGATCTATACAGATGTAGATACGATCAAAAACGACATCTGTTTTTACAAGACTCATAAAAAAAGAAACCAGTCCCTAATAATTAACATCAAGCTTTCACGGACATTAGCGTTCAGTTCGCGTGTATTCCATCACGTAACCCATGGCCTTTATCTTTTTTAATATCGAGCGAAGTCGAGGGTTTTCTCACGGCAAGAAAAAAGGAAACAAAAAGAAAAGTTCAGAGACCGTCAAAGAAACGCTGTAAGCGTGTTCCTTGAGACGCTCATTAAGACACCGGCCAGTTTGGCCTATGTAGCGTTTGCCACAGGACAGTGGTAAGGAATACACCCCGCCTTGAACGCATGGAACAAACTTATTCCGATGCTTAGTCGCACAGGCGCGGGTTTCCCTAGCTCCAGGGTTGACGGCCCTACACAGGCTAGCCAGCTTCTCGGGGGCAAAAAAAACAACATCGACCTCACACCTGCCGGCTATCCTCTTCAGGTTATGGGCCACGCCGTGGATATAAGGAATGACGACACATTTCCTTTTTTCTGGTCTATTTTCCCGAGTCTGAGTAAGAATCCCTGGGCTCATTTTTTGTTCCTTGAGCAGACACTCAGCTACTGCGGTCATTACGTGCGACGGGAATCCAGCCTTGGTGAGGCGTTCAACCTGCGTGTTAAGACTGGCCAGGATCTTGTGGTAGCATGACTTCCGCAAAGCATGCGCGAAGCAGGCCTTCACAATTGCCCTTTTCAGAACCTTTGAGTGGGCCGACTCAAACGGTAGCAAAGGCTGCCCGTGGTGCATACTCCCAACAAACATGGTTACAATCAATAATAATGCTCAAATGTAGGAAGCGAATCATACCACCCTCGGGAACTTCATGGTTAAAACAAGAGGCGACATGCACTCACGAAAAACGTCTAAAATATTATTCAATGACACATCCACAGCAGAACTACCAGCTTCAAACAAAACGAGAAAATCATCAACATAGCGGAAAACTTTTGCAACATTTAACCTCTGTTAAGCGTTCTTGGACTGCGCGGTCAAGACTAGCCAAAAATAAATCACTCAGAATTGGTGCCAAACAGGACCCAATACAAACTCCTTTTCGTTGCAGATAAACGTGATTGGCCCGTGATTGTGTCATTGAATAATATTTTAGACAACATGTGAAAGTTGGGTGAGTTGGTACTCATTCATGACTTCTTTTGCGCAAAACGTACACGGACACAAGGAAAGGGCAGACAACACGGGCGCAAACTCACAACTGATTTATTTTAACAACGAAATGCACTTTTATCGTCACGTAACACAAACGCCCCCCCCCACCGGTGGACTCAGAAACACACGAGATAAACTAAACAAACTTATTCAGCGCTACGTCATGATAAGAACCAAAGCACACACAACCAAAATATTAGGGGGAGTTCACTCATCTGTAGACGGATTGATGCACGTGCTTTTCAAAAAGTCGAATTCTTTATCGGACAATGTGACGGAAGCTTGGCTAACACACTTCTCTCCCATTTTTCTAATATGGAATGCTTCAATCAACTCCCTGTTAATTTTTTGCCTGTGAGTTGACAGAATCTTTGTGTCTGTGAAAATTGGTGAGCACCCGCAAGAACTGCAGTGATCCACCAGATGTGTTCGTCCTGAACTACGTAATGCAGAGTCATGCTCCCTCAACCTGGTGTTTATACACCTTCCAGATTGCCCAACATACGATCTGCCACAGCTGAACGGAACCTGGTATACCACTCCTGTTTTGCTGCTGTGGCAGATCGGTATGTTGGGCAATCTGGAAGGTGTATAAACACCAGGTTGAGGGAGCATGACTCTGCATTACGTAGTTCAGGACGAACACATCTGGTGGATCACTGCAGTTCTTGCGGGTGCTCACCAATTTTCACAGACACAAAGATTCTGTCAACTCACAGGCAAAAAATTAACAGGGAGTTGATTGAAGCATTCCATATTAGAAAAATGGGAGAAGTGTGTTAGCCAAGCTTCCGTCACATTGTCCGATAAAGAATTCGACTTTTTGAAAAGCACGTGCATCAATCCGTCTACAGATGAGTGAACTCCCCCTAATATTTTGGTTGTGTGTGCTTTGGTTCTTATCATGACGTAGCGCTGAATAAGTTTGTTTAGTTTATCTCGTGTGTTTCTGAGTCCACCGGTGGGGGGGGCGTTTGTGTTACGTGACGATAAAAGTGCATTTCGTTGTTAAAATAAATCAGTTGTGAGTTTGCGCCCGTGTTGTCTGCCCTTTCCTTGTGTCCGTGTACGTTTTGCGCAAAAGAAGTCATGAATATTTTAGACGTTTTTCGTGAGTGCATGTCGCCTCTTGTTTTAACCATGAAGTTCCCGAGGGTGGTATGATTCGCTTCCTACATTTGAGCATTATTATTGATTGTAACCATGTTTGTTGGGAGTATGCACCACGGGCAGCCTTTGCTACCGTTTGAGTCGGCCCACTCAAAGGTTCTGAAAAGGGCAATTGTGAAGGCCTGCTTCGCGCATGCTTTGCGGAAGTCATGCTACCACAAGATCCTGGCCAGTCTTAACACGCAGGTTGAACGCCTCACCAAGGCTGGATTCCCGTCGCACGTAATGACCGCAGTAGCTGAGTGTCTGCTCAAGGAACAAAAAATGAGCCCAGGGATCCTTACTCAGACTCGGGAAAATAGACCAGAAAAAAGGAAATGTGTCGTCATTCCTTATATCCACGGCGTGGCCCATAACCTGAAGAGGATAGCCGGCAGGTGTGAGGTCGATGTTGTTTTTTTTTGCCCCCGAGAAGCTGGCTAGCCTGTGTAGGGCCGTCAACCCTGGAGCTAGGGAAACCCGCGCCTGTGCGACTAAGCATCGGAATAAGTTTGTTCCATGCGTTCAAGGCGGGGTGTATTCCTTACCACTGTCCTGTGGCAAACGCTACATAGGCCAAACTGGCCGGTGTCTTAATGAGCGTCTCAAGGAACACGCTTACAGCGTTTCTTCGACGGTCTCTGGTCACCTTGGCATTCATTGCCGAGATTGTGGGTGCGTCCCTGAGTTTAATCTTTGTGCGGTTGTAAAAGCGCCATCGGGACCGGCTTACACGTGAAATACTGGAGGCCCTGGAAATAGCTAAGCTGGGTGACGCATGCGTGAGCAGGCCTTCAGTTGCCTTGTCAGAAAAGGAGGTTATCTTTCTATCAGAATGATTGCACGCGCAATGAGCATGCTTTTCGGTGATGGTGGTGATAGTTCATTTATCTTCGATTTGTCATTTTTGTTTCTTCTTTTCGTTTTCAACTGCGCAGGTATATAATGCGTGGTTGACGAATAAACTTTTGTTGTAAGTCAGCGCTGTCGTTTGTGTCCTTCTCTGCCTGGTCCTTCGTCTTTCGCGCTGTTTCCCTCCAATATGTCATACCAACACGCCCAAGCAACCACTTTAGCAGATTACACAACTTCCTCCACGATGTGTTCAGATAAGAACGTCAGTGCATGTCCACCGACCCCCTGTAATTTCGCCGAAAAAAAATAGATTTTGTTGTCCGAGTCCCCAAGACCACAAAACCACTTTTTGGTCTCACGAAAAAGAAATTCATCTTCCCTAAAAAAATTCAGAAGTCTCCAGTGAGCCGCAACCGCCTCTTTCGAATTTCCTGAAAATGAGATATCGATGAGAGGCTACAAAAAAAACTATTGTAGCTGTAGGTCTGACAAATGTTCTCCACATACTACGGATAGTTTGCATCGGCAAAACATTATTACTTCGCAGTTTTGATGCTGTTCTTTTGAGAAAAAAATAGCTAATTTGGCACAAAGTTCAGGAATGTTCAAATATAAGGTTTTTTTTTTTCACCGCGCGTGTAAACGCCAGACTTCCCAAAAATTTTGAGAACATTGCCACACGTTAGCGTAACAAATGTATTGAACGAAATTGTTCAGAGTTACTTCAAACGTTAACAAGAAATGTGCAACTGAGGACAAGTCTCTAAAAGTGCAATATTTCGAAGATCATTTAAAAAAAACACCATCTTCGATTATTTTTTTATCTTCAGAATTAAAGCCAAGCACTTGTTCTAACTGAATCTGTAAAAACATGTTGCATTATTTTTGTGAGGTAGGAGTTATGGAGCATGAAAAGAGGCCAAATTAAAGTAAACTGAGTAACCACCACATTGAGCGAGCATGGAGCAATAGTTTCCATTATCATTATTTTTAGGTCGTGAATGTGTTCTGTGGATTGACGGATTGACAGGAAAAAAAAACAGGAACAGTTGGTTCTGAAGAGCAAATTATTACTACATTTTACGCAAATCACAAAAACTTCTACATGGGTCCCAGCCACTGAACATGCCACGATGCTGAGTCACACTCTTCGCAGGAATCGCTTATAAAATCGTTCGTGCATGCGAGCCTGCGTACGGCTCACAAAGGAGGTGGCGGGAGAGGATCCACCGCTGGATATTTATCGCTTCCCATGGCACGTCGGTAATGTGATAACGCAGACGGTGCGGGGCAGCACAAGTGGCGCTTTTGCAGCCCGACCACGCTCGCCCGCTCCCTAAAAAGAAAAAGAAAGAACATAAACAAGAAACAGCTCAATCTCGCTTAAGGAAGGTCGAAGTATTAAGAGAACATCGGCTTTGACTTCCGTTCGTCATCGACAACCCGGCAGTCCTCTGCTGGTCAACGAACGTGAGTACACGTGCGCGTATGGCACTCCCCTGATATTGATGGCCACGTTGTGGAGCTCAGAGCGAGCGTTTCGCGCTGACTACATAAAGAGGCATGAGAAGGAGATTGCCTACAAGATGAGCTTTCGATAGGTGAAAGATTTGAATGTCGCCTTACCAAGTAAGCGCACGCCAGAAGAAGCCTCATCCATAGAGAAACCGACATTTTCTGCCAGGACTGTTTCAACCGCTTCAAACAGATCGCCGTAGAGTCTCCGGATGCATCTCAATCTGACGAAAAGTTTGTTCCTGGACAAATTGCTGTCGAAGAGCTAAACGTATTCGTTAAGACAACCGACGTGACACCCCTGAAAATTCCGGCGAAAGTGAAAGCACATTGCCGAGTGTCCTACGCCAAGCGTAAGAAAGCGGAGATCGAGGGTTCTGTCTCCAGGAAAATTTCTGCTGTCCTTACAGCAGCGTGCAGCACTACAGAGGGGAACCTCGACCATGAGCGGAAACCTGCAACACGTGTCGCGAGTGGCTGCGCAACCTAAAGGACGCGTTCAATACCTGCGAATTTATTTATTTATTTATTTATTTATTTATTTATTTATTTATTTATTTATTTATTTATTCACGTTACCTTACAGGCTCCAGAGGAGCATTGAGTAGGGGGGTTACAGTAAAATCACAGTAAATGAAGCAATAGAAGAAACTACATTAAGGAAAAAAACAATGAACATTGTACAATGGAAGGGAAAAGAACAAACAATGTAAGCAAAATGCAGTAAAATACAAAATGAAAAAAAGAACAGCATTATACGAAATCAAGGGAAACATATAAACTTGTAATTGCTCACGAAAACTTGGCAGGATCTCTTAAAGAGACGATTTGATCTGGAAGTTTATTCCACAGTGCTATGGCGCGCGGCAATGCAGAATTATTGAATGACTGAGTGTGGCCAAAAATCTGTTTGAAACTGAGATGATTATGAAGTCGACTAGATGTACGCGAAGGAATTTCAAGCGAGAGACGACCGGTCCACGAGTTGCAATGGTACTTATGGAAGAGGCAAAGAAGGTTGACGGAGCGTCGTAAATCCAAGCTAGTAAGGGAAATATCGCGTTTGATTTGGGTGACGCTGGAATAGCGACTATACTTTGAAGTTATGAAGCGGGATGCACGATTTTGGATGGATTCCAGTTTATCAATTAGGTATTGTTGATGAGGAGACCAGATCGATGAAGCGTATTCCAACTGAGGGCGTACAAACGTTTGATAGGCCTGTTGCCGAATGGTAGATGGGGACTGGTGCAGATATCGGCGCAAGAATCCCAAAGTTCTGTTTGCTTTCGCGCCTATCTTCTCGATGTGAGTACACCAGGCAAAATTAGTACAAAAATGAACACCAAGATATTTGTAAGCAGATGAACGGGGAATTTTATCTTAACAGATAGAATAAGGAAAGTTAAAAACCGATTTCCTACGGGTGAAAGAAAGAATGCAGCACTTAGATGTGTTAAGCGTCATTTGCCAACAGTCACACCACTGATTTATTACGTCAAGGTCCGTTTGTAAAATTACGTGGTCTTCTTCACAGTTAATAGTTCTATAGGCTACGTAGTAATCCGCAAAAAGACGAATTGAGGAAGAAATGTTACAAGGCAGATCATTAATATAAATTAGAAAAAGAAAAGGGCCTAGTACACTACCTTGGGGCACACCTGATGTGACAAATGAAGTAGGTGACCTAAAGTTATTGACGAAAGTGAACTGCTGTCGATTGGATAAAAAATTGCGAAGCCAAGATAATATTGATGAGTCGAGTCTAAGTGCAGATAGTTTAGCTATTAAGCGACAGTGGGCAACTCTGTCAAAGGCCTTCGCAAAGTCTAGAAAGATGCAGTCAATAATTTTATTATTATTCATGCCGTTATGTAAATCAGACATAAATTCTAATAGTTGAGTATCGCAAGATAGAGCTTTCCGAAAACCGTGCTGATTTAGAAAGAAGAAGGTATTTGACTCAAGATGGCTGTATATGTGGGAGGCGATGATGTGTTCAAGCAGCTTGCAACAGATGCATGTTAGTGAAATGGGGCGGTAGTTACCGGGTGACTGTTTGTTACCATCTTTAAATATCGGAATAACCTTTGCTAACTTCCCAGTCAGTGGGAAGTTCACCAGTAGATAAAGACTGTTGAAAAATGTAGCATAAAATCTGACTGGAGAAAGCGGATGTGTTTTTAACCCTTTCGGCCCTGGTGTCGTCAATTGACGACACCACGAAAAATTTCTCCCAGCACCTCAGAAATGAAACCAAAACTGCTCATTCTTGGGGGGAATATTTTTCAATCATCCCCACGGCGATTGACATCAATATTGTAGGCATGTTTGCGAAGCTGGGGGGCCACAAAGAAGAAGAAGAAACTTGACCGAAGTCTTGGGTGAAGCCGAGGCGCGGAAGCTCAGGCGGGTAAGCGCCATTTTCGGGACGACGTAGCGAAGCTGTTTTAACGAGTATCACACTGAAAAATATGTCATTAGTTCACATTTTGTCTACTCTAGTCAGTAGCACGAATAATGAAGCCATTTTTCTCATTTCACAAGCACTGAGGCCTGATGACCTAATTTGATGCCATGTTAATTAATCCATAAATAATTGCACCACTCCCTCAATTTTTCGGTTGTGGTCTTCTGAGCTCCTAACTATTATGAAAACATGCACAAATAAAGTCTCCAATCAAAATAAAAAATCCAAGGCTGAAAGGGTTAAGGACCTTACAATTAATATTGTCAACACCACACGATGTAGACAACTTCAGACCATTTATAAGTTTACATATGCCTTCAACAGTAACAGTGATAGGAGACATGAAGCATTACTCAGAATCAGAGACACAGGGAACCGAAGAAAAGTCTTCATTAGTAAAAACCGAGCAAAAAAAACGAATTGAAGGTTGAAGCACACTCAGATGCCGAGACAGGAACATTATCAGCATTATGCAATGTGACAGTGTCACTGCCACGGTCAGGCGAAATGGCACGCCAAAACTTTTTAGGGTTAGTGTGCAAAGGTGAAGACAGGTCGGCGGAAAATATTTCTTTTTCGCTTCACTAATCGCAAGGCAGTAAGATTTTAAGTACTCTTTATATTTAGACAATGACTTAGGAGATGATAACCTTTTGGCAGAGGCATATAACCTTTTCTTTTTATTTCGTAGCGATCTAAGCGATTTATTAAACCATGGGTTGGATTTGTCATTAGAGATCGTTATTAGTGGCACCTATTTATCTATGAGGAGAGCCATAATATTTCTAAAGGAATTCCAGTTATCTTGAACAGACCTGCTGGTGAATGAGGGAAGAAATGTATTGTGTAGGAAGACATCCAGTTCAGCGTTCATTTGATCGTAAATTGCCTTGCTATAATCCCTGATTACCTTACGCTGAACACCCGGAAATTTTAGTGGAATATTAATTGAAAACTGCAGAAAGTTGTGATCGCTAAAGCCGTCTAATTGCGCAACGGGGCCTATGGTATGTGGCTCAGTTGTAAGAATAAGATCTAAAATATTAGTATCGCGAGTGGGCTCTGAAACAAGTTGGGTGAAATTGAAGTCAGAACATAGCTCGATGAATTCACTTGACGTACTGCTCGAAGAAGACATTCGGGACCAATTGATATCAGGAAAATTAAAATCGCCAAATAAGTAAATTATTCTAGTTGGAAACATGTCGAGAGCCCTGGAAATACTTTTGTGAAGGTCAGATACGAAAAGGCGGTCAGAAGCAGGTGGGCGATAGCATACACCCACCAATAATTTTCCAGATAATGTAGGACAAGCGACCCAGACTATATCAAGGGTAGTGTCAGTGTCAACAAGAAAGGAAGGTATAGTTCGTTTGATGGCTAACAGCCCGCCGCCACCCTTTTTGTGTGCCGGGTCATGGCGGTAAATGGAATACTGATTTGAAGTATGATAGAGCTCAGATTCGCATACGTCATCGTGTAGCCAAGTCTCGGTTAGCAACAGAACATCTGATTTACTGTCATCAAGATACGAATCAAGCAAGATACGTTTCGGTAACAAACTGCGAATATTCGTAAATGATACTGAAAGTGAAGGAGCGCATGCAGTATGTGGCCGCTGAGTATTAGCACTGCGTACATCGGCAACTAGCTATCTAGCAGTTACTTCGGTGTTAGAACAAGAATCATAGATATATGTAGTATTGTCGATACGAAGTTTGTCGACATTCAGCTTGAAAGGACAATTACGTTCCTTAGCAAACTGAAGCAGTTTCCTACGCGCTTGTCGTGTAGCTTGCGAAAAATCTTCTCTAATAGAGATGCCAGTATTTTTCAGCCGATGTGCACCGGCTAGGATTGCTTGCTTGTCCTTAAAAATCGTAAGCTTGGCAATTATCGGCCTACATTTGTTTGAAGCAAATTTACCCAGCCGGTGAACACGTTCAAACTGAGAACTAGTAGTGGTAATCGCTAACTTATCTGAACATACAGCGATAATTTTACCTTCAGAAGTTTCCCACCTTTCTTTGTCCTCGTCGGGAATTACAAAGAACAACAAATTGCACCGTCGCATTCTGTTTTCAGCTTCATCACACCTTGACACTACTGCTTGAAGTTGATCAGAAATAGAACCAGAAGCACCATCAGCAAAGTTGGCATGAAGGGGGGGGGGGGCATTAGACACAAGCTTATTTTCCAGAGTGACCACTCTCTCGGTCAAGCTTTTCATTGCTTTATCAGTCGCATGCTGCTTTTCTTTTAGCCCCTTAATTTCACCAATTATCGTATTCTGACCCGCTTCAAGCCTAAGCACTGTTTCAAGAACAATTGTGAGTGTTTCCTCGACGCTAGGGCCGGGATTTGATTCAATATCACCTGAAAGCAACAATAACAACGATGCAAACTTCCGGCGCAGGCATGAAAGAAAAAGCAATGTACGAAACATCTTATCACGCAGGTCAGCAGGCCACGACACCGCAACAAGGCAATAATGGCTACTTTTTAAACAGGAAGCCTCTTTGAAGTAACCAACCTGGAAATACAGCAGCGGTAAGCGTCCCATCCCTTCAGCGGCGTCGTGCCCAACAGAACTAGTGCTAGGCCGGCTTATATATCCCGCGTCATAGCTTGCGAGGGCGTCTGCGAATGAATCATGTTGCCAGCCGTCAGTAGCCGAGGAAACCAAACTTGACCATCTTTGCACTTTCGGAAACGGAAATGTCTGATCAAGGCAGCGCGACCAAGGTTGGAGAACCCTTGAAGGCAGGGCACTGAGGAGCGTCACCGAGGTGGTGCCTGGCTTGCCGTTGGATCCTGCGTCATGTCCAGCGATGGTGTCCGTGAAAGAAACGTGTCTCACACCGCCAGCAGCCGGAAGAATCAGCTCTGGCCCTCCTTGCACGTTTAGGAGCGGGAGCGGAACTTCATGGCCAAGACTGCACGGCCACGGTTTGAGAACCCACGACGACAAAGCACCGAGGAACGTAACCTGGAAATACAGCAGCGGTAAGCGTCCCATCCCTTCAGCGGCGTCCTGCCCAACCGAACTAGTGCTAGGCCGGCTTATATATCCCGCGTCATAGCTTGCGAGGGCGTCTGGGAATGAACCATGTTGCCAGCCGTCAGTAGCCGAGGAAACCAAACTTGATCATCTTTGCACTTTCGGAAACGGAACTGCCTGATCAAGGCAGCACGGCCAAGGTTGGAGAACCCTTGAAGGCAGGGCACTGAGGAGCGTCACCGAGGTGGAGCCTGGCTTGCCGTTGAATCCTGCGTCATGTCCAGCGATGGTGTCCTTGAAAGAACCGTGTCTCACACCGCCAGCAGCCGGAAGAATCAGCTCTGGCCATCCTTGCACGTTTAGGAGCGGGAGCGGAACTTCATGGCCAAGACTGCACGGCCACGGTTCGAGAACCCATGACGACAAAGCACCGAGGAACGTAACCTGGAAATACAGCAGCGGTAAGCGTCCCATCCCTTCAGCGGCGTCGTGCCCAACCGAACTAGTGCTAGGCCGGCTTATATATCCCGCGTCATAGCTTGCGAGGGCGTCTGGGAATGAACCATGTTGCCAGCCGTCAGTAGCCGAGGAAACCAAACTTGACCATCTTTGCACTTTCGGAAACGGAACTGCCTGATCAAGGCAGCGCGGCCAAGGTTGGAGAACCCTTGAAGGCAGGGCACTGAGGAGCGTAACCGAGGTGGTGCCTGGCTTGTCGTTGAATCCTGCGTCATGTCCAGCGATGGTGTCCGTGAAAGAACCGTGTCTCACACCGCCGGCAGCTGGAAGAATCAGCTCTGGCCATCCTTGCACGTTTAGGAGCGGAACTTCATGGCCAAGACTGCACGGCCACGGTTCGAGAACCCACGACGACAAAGCACCGAGGAACGTAACCTGGAAATACAGCAGCGGTAAGCGTCCCATCCCTTCAGCGGCGTCGTGCCCCTCACACGACGCCGCTGAATCACACTATGAACGCTGCCGCCTCCTGACATCGCTCCCTGTGAACCTTTCTCATCAACAGATTCAAGAAATGATTCCATCCGCAACTCGGCACCTCATTCGGAAATCCAGAAAATGCAGATACACCCATGGGGTGTGGTCGAGTCCGGACTTCTGCACCAGATCGAAGCTGAACCCAGAAGACATACAGGCAGCAGTGAAATACTATGCTGAAGATGAGCTCAACTGCACCCAACAAAGCCCAAACAAGAAATATGTCATTGCAACTAGTTCTAAAGAACAAAAAAGTATATTTCAAAACGGCTGATGGCCATGTCCATTCGGGAAACATTTCGTCTATTAAAGCGGCTCACCCTGACACAGGTATCGGGCTCACGAAGTTCTCCTCCTTGACGTCGAACTGGGTTGTGTCCACTGCGCCTCACGAAGTTTGCGTCTGCGCGTAGTGTGCGAACGCTAAATGCACGGGCATTAGAAATAGCCACTGGTCAGAAAAAGAGCGTCGAAGACCTACGTGATTTGACCGTTCGTAAGCAGCCGTCCAGACGGTGTTTTCTATTCTTGAGTGACTCGTGCCCCACACCTCAATTTATTACATCGTTTGATCTAGGGATCCCAGAAGAAGAGAAAGTTGTGTTCGCAACCTTGTAAGAAAGGAGATTTGGTAAAAAAAGAAGTAATTCCGCACGCTTTCGTGCAACACCTTCAACAGGGCTTAAAAAATGGGTGCCGCACGAGTACATTCGGCGCGTTCAGGGCATAGCCAATAGCGAATCAAAACAATTTCTTGAGAAAGGCTGCGTTCTATTGCATTTAGATTCATCTTGATTTTAGCAGCGCACTGACGGACGAGGACAAAGAAAAGAAGGTGCACAACACGGGCGCTAACTCGCAACTGATTTTATTAGGAAAGAACATGTTATTGTAAGGTGAAGTACAAAAAAGAACAGAAAACAGATAAAGTTTTTGATCATGTGCAGGTGCCGCTTAGGTATCGAAATTCCGCGTCACTTAGCGCGATAGAAGGTAGACTGACACATGTTTCTCCTTTCCTTTGGATGTGGAACGCTTCGATGACTTCTCTTGCTATCTGCTGTTTATGACGTGACAGAATCATAGTGTCGGCGAAGAAAGGTGTGCAGCCGCATTGTTCAGCCGCAACGTTCACTGTCAGACAAGAAACCATATTCACTCGCCGCCCATTGCAAACATTGCGGCTGCACACAATTCTTCGCCGACGCTATGATTCTGTCACGTCATAAACAACAGATAGCAAGAGAAGTCATCGAAGCGTTCCACATAGGAAAGGAGAAAAATGTGTCAGTCTACCTTCTATCGCGCTAAGTGACGCGGAATTTCGATACCTAAGCGGCACCTGCACATGATCACAAAGTTTATCTGTTTTCTGATCTTTTTTGTACTTCACCTTATATTAGCATGTTCTTTCCTAATAAAATCAGTTGCGAGTTAGCGCCCGTGTTGTGCACCTTCTTTTCTTTGTCCTCGTCCGTCAGTGCGCTGCTAAAAATCAAGATGAATCCGTACCAACTAGCTGAAGTTTCAGTTCTCTTGCATGTAGACTGCGCAGAAAACTGGACCGTAGTTCTGCCGGGAGAAGTTCAGTTATATCATTGGCAAAAAACCCAAGTATCCAGCTTCACATGTGTCGTCACGACTAGAAAAGGAACCCGCAACTGCGCTCAGGCTTATCAGCGATGACACTAGCCAGGACTCCGCCCACGCATGCTACGCTCTCGCAAAGGTGCACGAGTGGCTAGAGGGTGTTGCTCCTTTATATGCGCATGTCACATACATCAGTGATGGTGCCCCGAGCCATTTCAGGAACAGGTACCAGCTTCACGAACTTACAGCGACCGAATACGTCTCGGTGCAGTGGCTATTTTCCGCAGCGGGGCACGGCACGAATGCTTGCGATGGAATTCGGGGCGTCGTCAAGCATCACGCAACCTTACACAACCTCCGCAACTCCACCACATCAGTTATTAAGTGCGCGAAAGACATGGTAGGTGTTCTCAACATAAAGCTACAGAATGTGACGCTGATTCACCTTCCAAGTGCTGACTTGAAAGCCTTTAGGGAAATGAAAACAAAGAAGTGGCAGTGCATGGCATTCAATCGTGGCACATGTGGCAGTGGACGCGCGTCAGCCAAGAGCGCCACGAATTGCTTGTTGCAAGAACAGCCGAATCTCTAAAGAAGAAAGTGCCCGAATAGACGCTGCTTTTCAACCATATACATCTACAAAAGAATACTCCACAGCGGTGCTTCTTCAGCTCAAAATCATTCTCTATAAAATGAAAAACGTTCATTGCGAAATCAGGTTAATTTTATTGAGTGACAACCATGCATCGTGCAAAGAAGCATGAAACATCGTTCAGAAGACAGTGATACAGGCGTAACAAAGAAAACATGACACTGAAGGTCACCAACAATAATGCAGCTGCTAAGTGTAAAAAGTGTTGTCAATTCTTGTGCGTGGTACCCGCATGACCGCGGCTTTCCACGACGGTCACCCTGGGTGCCACTAACACCTAGCGCAAGACGCCTCCCTTGCGCATGTAATCAAGATCACAAGCAGTGGCGCACCAATTCGTTCGCGAGTGGGGGGGGCCAAGCCTTCCTCACTGCGTCGGCTATATACAGTGCCAAACCAACGAAAGTCGTATTTTCTTTCTTGTTCCTTATATATATATATATATATATATATATATATATATATATATAGAGAGAGAGAGAGAGAGAGACGAGATAACTTCATTTGCATTTATTTGATGTGATTTCTCATAAACAGAGATACAGTATGGTTAGCAGCGTTTAATAACATTATGCTAAAAGTACAGTCAGTTTATGTATAGCATACACTGGGACAACCATAGATACACGTGTTATGCCTGTAATAGTATTAAAAGCAACACTTTTTATACATTACCCACACAAGTTTATGCATGAATACAATAAGTCGATGGCGGCCTACCCATTAGTATAAGTTCTCTACCCATAAGACCTCTACCCATTAGTAGGGGAAGAGGAGGAAAGGAAGGACAGGGAGGTTAGCCAGTTCTCAGACCGGCTGGCTACCCTGTGCTGGGGAAAGGGGTGAAATGGCAGAAAGGAGATGTTACAAAAAGGAGAAGAAAAAATAAAAGCGAAAAAAAAGAAGAATAATACGATAAACGACACTGTTTAGAATATGTCTCTGAGACCAGTTGCCCGCAAGAAGCTCAACAACGCTCTCAATGCCTTGCGTAATTTCGTTAACGTCTAGGAGCTGCTTACGAATATTCGCTTTTTTTTAATGTAGGAAACAGTGCATGCACCTTCACTTTATCCGTAACAGCACAACATGTTCTTGCACATATTCAGGTTTCCGTATCTCATATTTTGTCTTGTTTGCTCTTAGTAATAACGTTTCTTGCGCATTGTTTGTATTACTATTATTAGATTACAATTATCTTTAACTTCTCAACCACAAGTTTGTTTCCATGCGAATTAGTCGTGGCGGCCGGAACTGCGGCGGTGCGGCGCCTTCGCGTGGGCGCGGAGGGGGAGCGTTACGACGCGCTGCAGCAGCATAGCTCATCGCTTGTGGCTCAGGCTGCGCTGGTTCGTGTGCTCCCAGATATTGATGGATTTCCTGGCGCACGGCGTCGGCGATCGGCTCCACTTGAGGCTGAGGGGATGGCAACAATTTGCGTAGCTCCTCCCGAACGATCGCTCTGATGGTGTCGCGCAGGTCGTCGGCATGCAGCGCTTGAACCTCCCCGTAGGTCATCGAAGGAATGCGGCGGTTGTACTGGCTGGTACGCAATTCAAGCGCCTTTTCAATCGTCGTTGCCTCAGTGACGAATTCGGCGACCGTCTTGGGCGGGTTGCGGACAAGTCCTGCGAAGAGTTCTTGTTTCACACCCCGCATAAGCAGACGGACTTTTTTGTCTTCGGGCATGTCAGCGTCGGCCTGGCGGAAAAGTCACGTCATCTCTTCCGTGAAGATGTTGACGTTTTAGTTGGGTAGCTGCACTCGGGTGTCGAGCAATGAAGTCGCCCTTTCCTTTCGGACGACACTCGTGAACGTGTCCAGGAACGCGCTGCGGAAGAGGTCCCAGGTTTGGAGTGAGGATTCCCGATTCTCGAACCAGGTCCGTGCTGCGTCTTCCAGGTAGAAGTAGGCATGGCGCAGCTTGTCTTCGGCATTCCAGTGGTTGAAGGCGGCGACACGTTCGTATATTTCAAGCCAAGTTTCCGGGTCTTGCCGCGATGAACCACGGAAAGTTGGTGGTTCCCTGGGTTGCTGGAGCGCGATTGATGCAGGCGGCATTGGGGCTGTCATCGTTGTGGTTGAAGTCTTGGTTTGCCTGGTGGTTTCCGGTAGGAGCCCGTGCTCTGGCTGTAGTCCCTTCTGCCTGCGGCTAGTTCGACGATCAGGGTTGTCCTTTGCGTCGTCTTCTTCGCGGCTTGGGCTAGGGTCAGCGCCTCGCGGGGGCGTCCGGAGCATGGACGAAGCAGCACCTCCACCAGATGTCACGTGGTCCTGACGTCGACGAAGGCAGCAGGCGACGTGTCCAAGACGAAACTGTTTATTTGGGCCAAACTTGTGGCCGAGAAACGGAAAGTTAGATTACAGCAATACACACGTTAGGCACTGATAGCGGCGAACAGAGCGTCGGCCGTCGATCAACTGAACATCGTTGGAACGCGCCGGCTTTTATAAATCACGCGTTGAACATTCTAGCCTTATCACTAGTCGTCGCACAAGCTCTGGAATAATCTTGAGTGTTACAGTCTTGCGTGCAATCTTAACAAAATGATCTACTACAACCGAGAAGCTTCTAGAACAATAAAGCGCGGTCTGCGCCGTGTACTGCTGATAGTCTTTGTGGGCGGAAACCGAATACAGTAAAAGAAACGCGCGTGGCAATATGTTTATGATTTGTCGAAATTTTCTCGGTCATGCACACAGCACCTACTTGTAACACGATGCATCAAATGACCCCAATATGTTCCATCGCGTAATGACCACTCATGCTACAAATTTGGCAACACAAGCTCCCACCATTGGCGCAGAATGACTCATGCTACCGCCCCCCGCGTCGTTCTTGCCGCCCAACAAGTCCCAGATAGAACCATCATTCGTACATTGGGCATGTGGATACAGTCCAACCGTCATGTCAATCACACACTTGCCCTCCTCCGCACCACTACGCAAAAAGTGGCCCGAATGATATCCCGGGTCGCCACTAGTCGCCATGGCATGCGCGAGGACACCCCGAAACTCGTACGCAGTAGGGTGACATACAGTCTGCCCTACCAACGGCTCACCAAAAGCCAACAGGACCAACTAACCGCAATGCTCTGCAAGGCCTACGAGGTGGCACTCGAGCTACCACTATGCACTCCCACAAGCGAGCTCCTCGCATTGTGTCTGCACGACAGGTATGCAGAACTTTGCTGAGCGCAACTCACCACGCAGCTGCAGCTGATCACGCCAACACCAACAGGCCGTGACGTGCTCCTACGACTCGGCTATATCGGCCAGCTTCACGACGCAGTTTGCCGCAAGCCCATCCCCGACCACCTTCGTGCCACTTATATGGTCGCCCCCCCTCCCCCCGCAATGTGGATCCCTGGCTACATCAGGGCCGCCGGGAAGCCAGAGCGGAATCCCTCGAACGAGAGCACGGGCACAAGAACACTGCATACCACGATGACGCCGCCAACTACGACCCTCGCGAACACCAAGGCAGTGGCCACAGTCGTGGACCACACACTCACAGAACGTACCAGCACTTCCGTACGGTGTCACATCACCGAGGCTGAAGAAACGGCCATCGCGCTTGCTCTCGCCCTCGGCTAGAGACAGCGACGGTCGCTGACAGACTCTCAAGCGGCTTGCCACAACTACCGACAAAGGCGCGTCAGAAAACCCGCCCTCAATATTGTCACGTGGTTGTGACGTGACGAAGGCACCAGGCGACGTGTCCAAGATGAAATTCTTCATTTGGCCGTACTTGTGGCCGCGAAACTGAAAGTCCGGCTACAGCAAAACACACTGTACAATGATAGCAGCGAACAGAGAATCGGCCGTCGATAAAACTGACAAGCGGTCACGCATGTGACTTTGTCAGTGATACATGTATCAACGAAGATTCAGTGTTATCGCTAGCGGCCGCGCAAGTTCCGGAACTAACTCAAATGTTCGCGTTGAGCACATAATCTCATCGTAAAGGTTCTAAGATTATCTAGATAGTTCCCAATGATTCAGTCACGCTTTCTGCAAAGCAGTAGTTGCATTGCAAAGGTGTCGTAACAAGAAAATAGAAAGAAAAGCAGCACGTGTGTCATTGCCCCCCTGTAATGACATGGAAGGGGAAAAAGAAAAAAGTCCATGCATTAATGCAAGACCATATCAAAGCAGAAGTTCAGTCCTATAGCTCGCTAACGAGTATAAACTCGCTTAAGGCGCACGACATCGACGACTTCAAGTCGTGCGCGGCACCGCTGAGAGTTAGTAACGCCGTCAGTGACAACCTCGTAGTCGAGTGCACCGAGACGTCGAAGTACCCTGTGCGGTCCGAAGTATCGTCGAAGAAGCTTCTCGCTAACTCCCCTTCGGCGTACTGGCGTCCAGACCCATACACTGTCTCCGGGTTGGTATTCTATATGGCGTCGTCAAATATTGTAATGGCGGCTTTCGTTAGTTTGCTGGTTCTTGATGCGCAGACGAGCGAGTTGTCTGCCGTGCTCGGCGCGCTGAAGGTGCACGGTGACGTCGAGGTTTTCTTCGTCGGTGATGTTGTCCAACATGGCATCGAGTGTCGCTGCTGAGTTCCTTCCTTAGTCCACATTGTAGGGCGTCATCTGCATCGTTTCTTGCACGGCCGGTATGCAAAGGTCACATGCGGAAGGATGGCATCCCACGTCTTGTGCTTGACGTCGACGTACATGGCCAGCATGTCGGCGATGGTCTTATTTAGACGCTCGGTGAGGCTATTGGTCTGTGGGTGGTAGGCTGTGGTCCGGCGGTGACTGGTCTGGCTGTACCTCAGGATAGCCAAGCTGAGGTCCACAGTAAGGACCGCCCCTCTGTCGGTAATGAGGACCTCTGGGGAGCCATGACGCAGGACGATGTTCTCGACGAAGAACTTTGCTACCTGAGTGGTACTGCCTTGGGGCAGGGCCCTTGTCTCGGCGTAGCGGGTGAGGTAGTAAGTAGCTACGACGATCCATTTATTTCCGGAATTCGACGTCGGGAACGGCCCCAGTAGGTCCATGCCGATTTTCTGGAACGGCCGGCGAGGTGGCTTGATGGGCTGCAGAAGTCCAGCTGGCCTAGCCGGTGGTGTCTTCCGTCACTGACAGTCTCAGCAAGTATTTACGTAGTGGGTGACATCGGCAGTGAGGCGGTACAAGTAGTACTTTTCCTGTATCCTCGCGAGCGTCCAAGGTGTCGAGCCGTCGGATCGTCATGCACAACATTCAGGACTGCTGGACGTAACGCTGAAGGTACTACGAGGAGGTTGTTGGCCCGATGGGGCGAGAAGATTTTGGTTAGGAGGACGCCGTTCCGCAAGAAAAACGACGCCAGTCCTCGCTTGAATACCTTTGGAAGAATGGTAGCCTTGCACTCGAGGTATCCCTCACGGCCCTTGAGTTCCGGGCCCGCTCGCTGTCGTTCGGCGAAGTCATCGGCGCTTAAGGTTCTCACGAAGTAGTCACCGTCATCGTCGTGCTGCGGCAGTGGGTCAACGGCGGCACGGGACAAGCAGTCGGCGTCAGAGTGCCTTCGTGCCGACTTGTAAACGACGGTGATGTCGAATTTCTGAAGTCACAGACTCCACCGTGTGAGGCGACCTGAATGGTCCGTCAAGTTAGCTAGTCAACACAAGGCGTGGTGGTCGCTCACAACTTTGAAAGGCCTGCCGTAGAGGTAGGGGCAAAACTTGGATGTAGCCCAGATGATGGCAAGGCACTCCTTTTCTGTTGTAGAATAGTTGGCTTCCGCCTTGGATAGCGACCGGCTAGCATAACTGATGCTTTGATGGGGACCGACTAGAATAACTGATGACCCTCTCCAGTCCGTCAGACCTCTGCACAAGCACGGCGCCGAGTCCTACGCTGCTTGCGTCGGTGTGTACTTCTGTTTCGGCGTATTCCTCGAAATGCGCTAGTAACGGAGGCGTCTGCAGGCGTCGTTTCAGTTCTTGAAGGGCTTCCAGTTGTGCTGTTTCCCACTTGAATTCCACGCCGGTTTTCGTGAAGTGAGTTAGCGCCTCGGTGATCCATGAAGATCCCTCGGTGAAACGTCTGTAATAGGCGCACAAACCAAGAAATCGGCGTACGGCCTTCTTGTTGGTGGGCGGCGGAAAGGTAGCGATGGCTGCTGTTTTGCGGGTGAACTCCAGACTTGCGAATGACGTGACCCAAGAACAAGAGCTCCTCGTACGCGAAGAGGCACTTTTCTGGCTTCAGGGTGAGTCCGGAGCTCTTGAATGCTTGAAGTGCAGCTTCAAGGCACTGGAGGTGTTCGTCGAAGTTCGCGGCAAACACAACCATGTCGTCCAAGTACACAACACCTGGGCGGCTTGAAGTCTGCCACTTCAAGCCGGCCAGCACTGTATTCATAACGCGTTGGAAAGTCGCATGTTCCGAGCAAACACCGAAGGGCATAAACTTTAACAATGTGCTTGATTGGGTGGTTGGTGCTGCATGGTAGACGAATAATAAAAACAGCGCTAAACACGGTACGAGAAGAGGACACATACACGGCGCTGAACTAACAACCGAACGGCATGACCTTGAACTCGGAAAGCTTTGTCGGAAAGCTCATGGTAAACTGACAATGCTTAAAAGGAAACTGCGCTGAGCACCAACATCTGTGAAATTGAAAGCTTATTAATGTCTAGTGCGACCTACCTTACAATACGCAGAGTCAATTTGGAGCCTACACGAGAAAACCCTTATCGATAAACTGGAGCGAATGGAAAGATTAGCGGTTCGGTACGGCTTTTCAGAATATTCAAGGAGCAGCGTTAGCCACTTTATTATGAAAGGTGACCTACAGACTCTAGGCCATCGCGGGATGATGTCGAGGTAAAAATTTATTTCTCAGCTATATTATGGCCACTTCAAATTAAATCGTACTGCGTACCTACACTGCCTCACCGGACATTCCCTTCGAAAGGGTCACAGCAAAATGCTGAGACAATCCGTAAGCCACATAAACTCACATAGGTACTCGTTATTTCCAGCTGCCATCGATTATTGGAATAAACTACATGGTAAACTACCTGAGAGTGCTCTTTCCTCTGCTTCAGTAGACTCATTTGTTAACGTCATAGCAAACATCTTTGGTATGTAAACTGCTGGGAATGTAACAATTTTTATGTACTTCTCTATTTTTCGAATTTATGTATTCAGATTGCAACGTTCTGTGAATATTGTATTTCTTAATGTCATCTAATTTTTCCATATGACCATGTGTTCTTAAATGCCACTCATGTACATGATCGTTTTTCTTTTGTCCCCACTCCTGCTTGAGTGACGGGTGTGGCCTGTAGTATGTATAAATAAACAAATAAATAAATAAATACATAAACAAATAAATAAATAAATAAATAAATAAAAAGAACAGGCCATCTGGTGTTATAAATGCAGTCTTTTCTCGGTCTCTCTCGTCAACTTCGATTTGCCCTTAGCCGGTCTTGAGATCCATAGACGAAAAGTACCTCGCGTTGTGGAGTCGATCTAGAGCATCGTCTATTCGTGTGGGAGAGGGTACACGTCCTTTTTTGTGACTGCTCAGGCGGCGATAATTGACGCAGAAACGTAGGGTTCCGTCCTCCTTCACAAACACCACGGGTGACACCCACGGGCTTTGTGAAGGCAGCACGATGTCGTCGCGTAGCATTTCGTCGACTACTTTCTTTATGGCCTCGCGTTCTCTCGTCGGATGCGATGTTTTGCGACTGGGGTCTGTCGAACTTTTGACGACGAAAAACAGTCCTTGTACTGCAGGAGCCGGGTTTTGAGCTGTTATTTCTTATGCGTCGGAAGGCTCGTATTTGCGTCGAAAGCTGGTTGAAGAGCTTGGTTCGTCGGAGCAGGTTCGGAAGAATTGGTGAGGGGGGCTTGTACAATTTCTTTGATGTAGGCGATCGTCGTGCCTTTGTTCATGTGCTTGTACTCATTGCTGAAATTTGTGAGCAGCACTGTTGTTTTTCCTCCCCACAGCTCTGTCATTCCTCTCGCGACACAAATCCCGCAGTTAATCAACTGGTGCTGGTCGCCTTCAACGACGCCTTCCAGGTCTGCTGATTTCTTAGTGCTGACGGAAACGATGACTCTCGAGCGAGGAGGGAATGGCGACCTGGTCTTCCAGCACATTTTAGGCGTGCTTCCCGGGTGGCGTGTGCGGCGGTAGTGCTTTTTCTGAGTATAGCGTTATCGACTTGGATCTCACATTATGATGCAGATTCCTACCGGCGTTACTAGGTGGCCTCCGGCTGTCCGGACTTCGTGGCCTTTCCATGCACTTCTAACTTTCTTCAACTTCGCTACGAATAGTCGGCTCCAGAATCGACAAGAGCTGTCACGCTGTGACCGTCGATAAGAACGTCGAGATCGCTATTTCATCGTCTCGCGTTGCGGTTAGGTTGTGGCGTTCGATCCCGGGTGCATCGGTTTGTTCCGCTGCTTCCGCGTTGCTTCGTCAGGTCCTCATTGGGCTGCGAAGTTTCGACGTCAGGGCCCCGTACGGCTTGCGGCGAGTTCTTTCGATTACGTTGCGGCGTGGTCGTCGTCGACTGCGGTTTGTCCAGTGTATGGCTGGCGGTGTGGCGACATGTAGCAGCCGGGTGATAGTGAACGGGAAGATCCTCGGGGCGTCCACTGCGCTCCTGCGAGGTAGTCGGCGATGTCGCGTGGTCTTTCACCCCACTTTGGACGCGGGGCATCGATGGCGAAACCACGTAGCCCCATCTGTCGGTACTGAAAGCGGCGGTAGGAGCGGCCAGCTTCACCTCAGTGGTAGCACAGTAGGCACTGGTCAGGGGCGCGCCAAACGTCGGTCTTCCTCGAAGCGCAGCGCTGGCCGGCGAGTGGACACTATGGCGTCGGTGGCGGTGGTGTCTGGCGGCGGGACTACGGTGGTGCGACGTCTTCACGTGGGCGAGGCGGGGGGATCGTTACGGCGGGCAGCAGCAGCGTAGCTCATAGCCTGCGGCTGCGGCCGTGCTCCCTGAGTACGGTTGTTGCGAACCGATTTTCACCCCGTGACGTTCGATACAAACATAACGCTACCGCGCTGGTGCCAGCAGGTGCTGACGGCGACAAGCAAGCGCGGGCGTGGGAAACCAAGCGGGGGCATGCGCGCCGCGCCGCTAGTTCGTCAGAATCACGGCGTAGAAAAATATTTTTCTTACACCGTGGCCAGAATAAACCTTCAGTGACTCGCCATAGCCCTGAAGCGCCTTCGTGTGCCTTCACGTTTAGATTACAGATGAGCTTGTCGTCGCGCTTTTTTTTAACGCATGGACGCGTGCTGCTATCGTATTACTGTGTTTAGGCGTGCCTGCCACGTCGATGCAAGCCATGTCCTCGCGGATCAGACATCCTATGAAATGTGGACGAGAACCGAAAGAGGATGGGGACGCTTTTGGCACAAGAGATAGGCCTTACAACGTCATGCACGATTGTTTGGGCCACACCTGCCATTACATGGCCACACCTTACAAATCTCCAATTGTGCAGGCACGGCCGTAAATCTCCCGAAAAACATCCCCTACACCACCGCGAGTAGAAAATAGCAACACGAGACAGAGGTTCTAAAAATTGCTCTGTACTTTGTGTAATGCGGAAAAGCGCACAAAGATGGGGAAGGGGCTACTAGTTGCCGCGGTACACAGCACACCTGGTTCATTAATTACACACGCGCGCATAGGCCGTATATTTACCAGTGCCAAGTATGATCGTTGACGTCTAAAACCTTCACTGGCAATCATTCTGAGCTATTCGTGACGTTGCCACGGCTTTGGGGAAGAATCAATGAAAACGTACGCCAGTTTTCTTTTCCAGACCACGTGGTTATCCAGACCACGTGACTGCCACTGTGTGCAATAAACTGGTTCGCGTAGTCAAGGAAAAGGGAAGGGAAAGCACAGGGAGAGGGAGAAGGCCACTGAAAAGCACAGGTTCGCGGTGATTCCGTATATTCATGGCCTCTCGCATGGGTTAAAGAAAGTAGGCGCGAAGTATGGCGTACGCATTGCCTTCTCAGCACCAGGTAAGCTTTCGAAGGTTTGCAGTCTTGTAAACCATAGGAAGGAAAGCGATAACAGCAAGCAGAACAATGAATGTCATGTACGACATAAGAATAAGTATATACCATGCAAGGTAGGCATAGTATATCAGGTCCCGTTAACGTGCGGGAAATCTTACATCGGAGAAAGCGGCAGGTGCATCAATGTCAGACTAAGGGAGCACGAGCGATCCCTTTCCAATACCCCGGGCTTACATTTGCCCGCGCATTGCGGAGAGTGGGTGTGAACCCGTCTTTAATGATGCGCAAGTAGTGTCCAGGGACAGTAGATACTTAGGCCGCAAGATAATAGAGGCCTTCCACATCCGGAGAAAGGGTGAAAGATGTGTCAGCACTCCCTCTGTCAGTTTGTCCGACAAAGAGTTCGATCATCTGCGGTCCACGTGTTATAGTTAACTAAGCCTGAGTGTTTGTCAGTTTGAAATCTTTGACCGGTGTTGTATCTTGGCTACGCGGTTTCACGTGTTTTTTTCGCTGTCTGTGACACATCATCTTTGCTGCGGCTTTTTAAGGTTGACACAGTTTTCAATAAACTAGTTGTGAGTCTGCGCTCGTGTTCGTCCATTCTTTCTTTGTGTCTCGTCTTGCTGCGCAGTTTTTTCTGAAGAAGCTTTTTTTTGTCGCATGCTAATTTTTTCATATTTTCTGTTATACGAATTTCGGATGGTACGAATATTTTGGGGGACCCCAGGAGATTTGTATCATCGAGGTTTTACTGTAACCATTACCTATGCAGGCATGAAGCTGCAGCAAGTAACAAAGCACAAGTTTCTTGATTTAATGAGAAGTTAATCTAGAACTTACATATTATCCAACTGGGTATACACTTGTTTTAAAATTATTGCTATTATCCACAGAATTTCTGAACTGATGCCCCTATGGCTGCGACAACAGTTTTACAATTGCCTCTTTCATTCGGAACTCTACTACGGAGCTCTCGTGTGGGGAACAACTACCAAAACTGACTACAAGAAACTTGTGCTTCTGCGGAAAAGAGTTCTCCGCCTCCACTGCAACCACCAAGAAATTCACGAAATTTGAAGACAGGGCCTTTATTTGAAGGACACCCTCTGCTTCGCGTTGATCAAGATTTTTATACGCGAAGGTATTACAAATCATATTGTCACGTGTTCGTGACGTTGATGAAGGCAGAGACAGCGTGTCCAAAATGAAACCCTTTATTTGGCTGAACTTGTGGCCGGGAAAATGGAATCTCCGACTACAGCAAGCGATGCGCGCTGTACACTGATATCGGCAGGCAGAGCGTCGGCCGTCGATAAATCTGATTCGCGGTAAGCTGCGTCGGCATTGCTTAAGGTGAAAGCCTTTAATGCCTCATGCTCACGTCCGTCCAACCGTCCGAACCCTGGCACGGTGCCAGGTGGCTGCCGGGGCGCGCAAACGGACGCCGGTCGCGTCGGACTCAGCAGCGCTCGCGCTTTGATTGCGTAGCGTCGCTGTGCCCAGCGTTTCCAATCATCCAAGGAGAGAGACGCATGCATCGCGTTCCATTCTGACCGACCCTGTCGCAGAAACGAGACTAGACAAGCACAGGCACAACTGCGTTCGATGGGGATGAAAGCAAGATTCTTCTTTCTTCTTTATTTGCCTATTAAAGCGCGCGCCTTCGCTGCCCGTAGTTGTCGTCTTCCTCTTTTTGTCTCCTGCGAGTTGCGACTGCTTCCGGCCCGCGAAAAGCTGTTTTCTCGCCGGAGTAAACAACTATGAAGTGTGTAAAGATCCTGAAGTCGTCTTCGGGACTGCTTTCCATTGGTGTATATAATGCAGGAGCGTGTCTTCCCGTCGACTCCAGATTAAACTTCCATGGCCTGGGCTAGGTCTCAGGAGGACGTGCACCGACTGAGATGATATCTCCTCGGCTGCACTGGTGTAGCTTGCTTATTGGTGTTAAATTGCTGTCTGAATTCTTTATAATATTACCTGTTGTTACATCTTTTGCACGAAACCTTCAGTCTTCTTTGTTTGTTACTCCAGATTTCGTCTACGCGGACTTGTTCACATTCGGTGTGGCCTTTAAGCCGACGTTTTTCACCCATTATGTGAGTCATCGCAATAGGCACAGGCTTATTTGGTCCGCTGTGCTCATAAGTCGATGCCCACTAATAAGTTTTGCCCTCACTTCTACTGCTATTGTCTGCACTTCTGATGAGACTCTGTTCTTAATAACATTCCTCATCCCATTTTGTCGCACATCAGGCTGTCTTTCGCTGTATGTTGGTCCACTTTGAATCATGCTGCCTTAGTATCTTATCAAAGCTTGTCCGTCTTCAGAAACTTTTGTATTATGACGAAGCAAGCTAGTTGTCTTCTCTTGTCTTGCTCGTACGACCTCTTCTCGTGCGTACCGCTATTCGGTCATTATGTCCCTCTTGTCTGCGTTGGTGTGAAGCACTTTTGACTTGTGCTTCGTTGTTGCGCACATGCTGGCTTCACCTTGCACTGTCCATCCGAATATAGTTTCTGCTGCGGTCAACTTCTCTTCTAGCTTTCGCACGCCACCCTTCAGCACTTGCCAATAGTGGTCTGAGCCAATAATCATGCCGATTCCCCTGCTGTCTGCTCTTCTACATAATACACCAGCCAGCTTGAATTCCTTCTGCCCTTCATATTTTGTTTGTAGTGAGGTGGGCAGGAACGGCATTGTTTGCTTTGCAATCATGTCGATCTCCAGTGCTTCCAATAACACTTCTTCACTACTGTAGGCACTTTTAAGTTTGACTTCCACAGACTTCGTGACTCTTTCAATTTCACTTCCTCCGAACGAGCCTGTTGTCAGTCTTTCTTCTCCTTTCACTTGACAGCCAAGTTTCTCAGACAATATTTTCAGAATAAAAGATCTTCGGCTGCCCGTATCCATGAGAACACGACAATAACATGACTGACTTCTGCCACTGCAATGGCAGTCTGTAGCAAAACGCTTGACGAACTTTTCATGAATTGGCAGGTGGATGCTTGGTCTTTCTTATCTTTACTTGCACCCTTAACAGACGCTGTAGACTGCGCTGTGCTTTCTTTGCTTCGGAACATAGACGTTGCATGCCCTTTCCGACATATCTTGCACCTTATGTTTGCCTTACATATTTTGGCAGTATGGCGAAGCCTGGTACAACGAAAACATCTTTTTGCCTCTTTGAGCTTCATTTTTTCTGTCTACATAAGGCATGGTTCTCCTACATTCATCAGTATAATCATTGGTGGTATTACAAAATATGCAAAACTTTGCCATTGTAAATTGCAAATTGACCATACTTTTCTGTTTGTTACTCTCAGTTCCGCTATCGTTGCTTTCTTTTCTTTCTGTCAGAAAGCCTTCTCTGCATTCCACTTGATCTTCTAAGTATTTCATCAAAAACCTATGATTATCTTCTTGAAGCTGAGGAACATTCTGACCTTGACGATCTCCTGGCCACTTCTCCTTGTTTAACTGGAATGCAATGTACATGTCCACTGGCAACGACCTTCTCAGTATTAGCAGCAACACTGATGCATAGTACACACTCTTCAAGCCTAAGGACTCCAGTCCACGCGTGTGTACTTGGACATTTTTCTGACAGCCTTCTTAAACCTTATAGTCGTTGCAGCTTGCTACTTTATTAGTGGTAATGAGCTCTTTCATATGCATTTCTATCAGCACGTCATCTTTTCCGTATCGCTCCTTGAGCAGATCAATAGCGCTCCTGTAATTGCTGTCCTAAAATTTCAATCCCTCCACGGTAGCTGCAGCTCTCCCGGTTAATGAGGCCAGGAAGTACGTAAACTTTTGGTTCTCGTTTAAGTCGGTTCTCACGTGAACAGCCGACTCAAATTGACACCAAAATCTTTGCTATTTCATCTAAAGTGGTTGCTTGGGCGTGTTGGTAGGACATACTGGAGGGAAACAGCGCTAAAGACGAAATACCAGGCAGAGAAAGACACAAAGAACAGCGCTGACTTACAACAAAAGTTTATTCGTCAAACCACGCATTATATACCTGCGCAGTTGAAAACGAAAAGAAGAAACAAAAAATGACAAAGCGAAGATAAATAAACTATCAGCCTCATCACCGAAAAGGATGCTCATTGCGCGTGCGGTTTGACGAATAAACATTTGTTGTAAGTCAGCGCTGTTGTTTGTGTCTTTCTCTGCGTGGTCCTCCGTCTTTCGCGCTGCTTCCCTCCAGTATGCCATTTCATCTTGTTGCCGTCAAACTTCATCAATTCTACCTTTGGTAGCTTTATCACTGTTGCTTGCGGCGCTTGCCTAGCTTCCTGTGTTGCTTCCCTCACTGTTTCTCCTTCTCGTCGGCAAAGGTACGCGTTGATGTTATGCAGAACGCTTATTATCTTCAGGTCACACTCAGTCCTCTTCGCGAACTCGGATTCGGCTGTTTCCAGCGTTACGAACTGCTCCATCTGTTCGTCAACTTTCGTTGACATGTCTGCGATGCCTGTAATCTGGCTGGCTAGCAGCGATATCGCTGTAGGATCTTGATTTTCCTGTAGCTCCTTTTCTGCATCGCTCACGAGGTGCGTTATAGGCGTCCTTAGCGTTTTTCTCCTCTTAGAAATCACCTCTCGGTTCATTTTGGATGATTGAGAGAACGGCTGGTCGCTTACAGATTTCAGCGGCGAGTCTTCATCCGTGGCTGTGCCGTCCTCCGTGTCTGTGCCGCTCTCAGCTGTCGATGTCCCGTCTCGCTGCCGTCGGTTCGCACTGGCGCCTCCTTTTCGTCCGCCTTCTGTGGCGAGTCCTTCGTCTGTTATTTCGTGGCCAGTCGAAAGAGGTGCAGCCGCTATCCTGGTCACGGCACCATGTCGCAGAAACGAGACGAGACAAGCACAGGCACAACTGCGTTCTATTCGAACGATGATGATGATGATGATGACTGCCTGTATGCATGGCTCACACCCACTCTGGGGGGATTGGTCAAGAAGCGAATATTTTAGACAAAAGTGATCAGATATGAATTGTATTACTATAGAGTTATATAATTGTTAGAATAAATTGATGATGCTAACTTAGTGATTTCATGTAAAACCGCCCTGATTCAGTTAAAAATTTCTCTACAGCGGAACAGAGATCCTGGTGACAATAGCCTAATGAGGAGGCTCACAAGGAAAGAATATTATAGATGATGAAATCCAATCTAATTCGATTAAAAGCCACTTTGAGAATGGTTTTACTCAGTAAGTTGTAGCGGTTGCATGATAAAAAATAATGCTCGACTGTTTCGTCCTTGCTACAAAACGAGCAAAGAGGGGAAGGAGCCAGACCAGCTCTATGCGTATAGAAGTTTAGTTTTGGAACTCGACAACATAATTTTGTAAAAATTACTTCCTCTTTTTGCGTTGAACAGAAATTCCTACACCAAGGGAACAAGAGGTGTCGATATTCTTTTATAAGAGTGATTAATGTTTTACCAGAGTCTTGAATTATGCCACGGCTTCTGAATCTGTCACGAATTATGAGTGCTGATGTGGGAATAATTGAAAGGATCGGACCACTGAGAGCGGCTTTCGCCACAGTGTCCACCATTTCATTCATTTTTATCCCTTTGTGGCCCGGTACCCAGATTAATCTGAGTAAAGTTACATGGGTGGTAACCAGAAAATGAAAAGTACGTGATAATCGAGAATCACTTTTAGCATCGAGTGCTGAGCACAAAGACAAAGAGTCTGTAATTATGGCCACACTTGAGGTTGATAGGCTGAGCTTTCTTAAAGCCATAATCACCGCTAGAAATTCCGCCGAAAATACTGATAAAAAATAGGGAAGTCTTAATGAGAACGACCAATTGAGAGTTTAGGAGCAAATGCCAATGCCAGATTTTTCTTCGAATTGTGAGGCGTCTGTCGCTGTGATATTTGTGATATTTAACTCCTCTAAATGCCTTTGCAGAAGTCCGTCTAATATCTGTAAGGCAAATTTTTTGAATGATTCGGGTATATATCGTCAAAAATGATTTCAAGGTTCTGTCTTTCATTGCCAATGGAAGGAACTTCGCTTAAACATCTAATGGTCCAACAAGTGCTTGTACGTAGCCCACCTGTGGCGTTTCAAACCGAGGCCAATAAGATGGAAAAAATAACTCTAGCTGATCCATGAAAATTACTTTAAGTTTTATAGGATACTCATAAATGTTTAGAAATGTTTGTACCGCTAGTATCCTAAACCTCCACAAGAGCGAGGGGAACCTTGCCTCTAAGTGGAGAACATTATTGGCTACGAATTTCGGTAATCCAAGGCATAACCTTAAGGCCTCCCTTTCCAGGATTACAAGAAGACGCAATTTGTAAGTCGGTGCACCTGAATATAAAACAAATCTGATTTCAAATACAGGCCGTACGTACATTTTGTACATCATTATTAGATTGTCTCTCCGCATCTCCAATCGATTGTTGCATAGCCTTCGTAGGACTCCCAGCGCCCGTACTCCTTTCTTAGTTATGTATCCAATGTGTGTGCGCCAAAGGAGGTGGTTACCATAAATTATTCTCAGATATTTTACCGGTCCACTTGTGGTATAGTCGACTGCAAGTTAGTCTTATAGTAACTGGGTTATCCAAAGGGATAACTATAATTGCGCTCTTTGAAACATTAAGACATGAATGGATAGCCCGTAACCAATTTTCAATGGCGCACATGTACGTTTGTAAGCGAGTATATAGCGAATGTATATCAGTGTCTGAAGCGAAGAAGGCTATATCATCTGAATATACGTATGTGTATACATCATCATGACTGGGAATGGTACTTAGCAATATATTAAAAAGAAGAGCCGAGGTGACTGCTCCCTGAGGAACTCTGCGTGACTGGGAACGTATATTTGAAGAATGACCTTTTATTGAGCAATAAAACTTCCTTTCAGTTAGAAACTCACTAAATCACCTCACCAAATATATAGGGATGTCATAAAATTTCAATTGATCCAATAATATTTTATATTCTACACTATCGTAAGCTTTTGATATATCCAATGTTACCAGGGCTGCTATTTGTCTGCGATGGCGCGCTAATTTGATTCTGCTCTCCAAGTCCACATGTGCATGCCAAATAGAACATCCAGGTCTAAAACCAATTTGGAAGGGGCTAAGAACTTCTTTATCTTCTACCAATTTAATAAGACGACCATAAAGTATTCTTTCTATTAATTTAACCAGATAATAAGCTAGCGCAATTGGTCTAATATTGTCCAGGGAGTATCCTGCGCAGTTGTTTTTAAGAACTGGAATTATTTTAGCAATTTTCCAACTAGAAGGAATCCATGAGCATTTGATAAAATGGATAACTACAGCTAATAAAACATATCGGGCTTCCTTGAAAAGGATTTTTAACATGTTTGTTGTTATTCCGTCACCACCTGGAGCGGTATTTAGAAGTACTTGCATAACGGAGGCCAGCTCAATCACTGATATCTCACTGAAGTCATCACTCAGTATTTCGCATTTAGTGTATGGTGACAGGAGAGATGAAAATCTGATTTCTAGACCATTCGCTATATCTTTTAGCATTTGTTTTATTTCTTCGTCAGAGTACACCAAAGAATCTATGTTTGGACTATGAAGAATGTTTCTTCTTTCGTCTACCATGCAGCACCAACCAGCCCAATCAAGCACATTGTTAATGTTTCTTCTACGGAGAAATTTGAAAAGCGCGCCTTATTTTTGGCTTTGGAGAGGAAATCATAAGGCTTAGTGTCGTAGTCATCTTTTGCTTTAGATACTGTTGTGACTTCCTTTTCTTCATCCCTCGCAGCAGAAGACGAATCATCATCATTGAAGCTCCTCACGAGCTGACGCGTGGCCTTGCGGCAGCGCCGGCTCGCGCTCTTTCTTTTTCCTTTTTTTATCGGTTCCATTAAAGCTTTTCATCTTGCAAGACGTACGTGTTCTTCGCTCGATGTTAACCGCGCCGCAGTTGGAAGGCTCAGAGGTCCAACAGATACTGTGTGTTTGAATGTGGTTCGGTAGAATTTATAGTCACTCCGATTTTTCTGACACTGATATGTAATAAGCTTTTCCAGGCTGCTTTTCTTCTTTTATAATCGCGTGAACACTCCGCGTTCCACCAAGGGTTGAACAAATTATTTTTCTTTGATTGAACAATAAATTCCGACTTTCTTCTAGAGGTTTCTAGAGCACTTCAAATTTTCCTAGTTTTTTGATAACTAAGAAATGGCAGACATCAAGCAATGCTTGAATAGTGCCACGCGCGTTTCTAATTTTCACAGTTGCTGTATTCGGTTTTCGGCCACAAAGACTGTGAGCAACGCTCATCGCAAACCGCGCCTCTTTGTTCGAGAAGCTTCGCGATTGTTATAGATCATTTTGTTAAGATTGCGCGCGAAGCGCGAACACTCGAGCTTATTCCAGAGCTTGCGCGACAACCAGCGATAAGGCTGGAAATATTCGATGCCACGCTTATAAATGCCGGCGCGCTTCACCGCTCGTCAGTTGATCGACGGCCGATGCTCTGTTCGCCGCTATCAGTGCCAGCGTGTATTGCTGTAATCTTACTTTCCGTTTACCGGCCACAAGTTCGGCCTAATAAGCAGTTTCATCTTGGACACGTCGCCTGCTGCCCTCGTCGACGTCACGACCACATGGCAATATGCTGTAATTAATCAAGGTATTGGTTTGTTCAGCAGCGAACGTCACTGGAAGGGTAATTTCATAAGTTACTGGTAGATGATCACTATTACTGGCACTATCCGCAGTCGACCACGAAGATACAGAGACACTACTACTAGTGAACGTTAGATCGATCGTAGTGCAGTTTAGCCCTCTCACGAATGTACAAGATGCAGTGTTTTTGCAAGAGAAGTTTTTATCTAATGACCAGTTCCACAGCCGCTTACCGCAGGAATCTGTCTTCAAACACCAAGAAATTTGATGCGAATTAACGTCCTCAGAAATCACTATATCCCACCCACAAACATTTAGTGCCCTGTCAAGAACGCTAGTACACTGAACACCGTAAGGAAAATAGGTGTTTATAGTATATATCGGAAAACACCCGGGAAGGACAAACTCTACGGTTAAAATTTCAGTCTGGATCCATAACTTGAAAACTAATTTTCGCCTTATGACATATTTTACCTCAAATGAACATGATTAGACCTCCACCTCTAGTTAGGTCGGTCTAATCGAAAACACCTGTAAGACTTCAAATAAAAACTTGTTTCATTAGTTAACTAAGTTTCTTGAAATAAAATTGTATCCGGATTAAGTTGATTTACAAGACAAAATAGGTCTACAGAAGCTGATAAAATGGAGTGGCAGTTCCAGTGAAGAACTTTCAACGACCCTATGGTGAAGAAAGGGCAGCGGTAAAAATTGCCTTCTCTAAAATACTTTCTTTCAGAATAGCTTTTGGCTGACTTTTCTTCGATTTCGATTGAGGAAGAGAGGACGAGTCCTCGTTAGCAGAAGTGTAGAAAGCTGGGCCAGTTGGTATGGATCCATGGAAAAAAATTTAGCAGCGCGAAAAACGAGACGAAGCACACAGGGAGAACAGACAAGTACAAGCGCTGACTTTCAACTAAGCATCTTTATTCGGAAATAAAACATATATGCATCACACCGCCAAACGGTACATGCGCAAACAACACTTGCTCTACTTTCCTCGCTCAAAACCAAAAGCACACACATGTCTCATGTAATCCCAAGATACGAAATTTCCTTGTCATGTAGTGTTAACGACGCCTGACTGACACATGCAAGTGACAACTTAGAAATGTGAGCGGCCTCAACAATTTCACGTGCTTTCTGGCTTCTGTGTTTATACAGTATAGAAGAAGAGCCAAAAACAGGAGTGCACCCACAATCGCGGCAATGCATTGATAGGCAATGCATTGATGCGATTAAGGGAGCATTTTAATTCTTTGAAAGGCCCCGCTAGCTCTCATCTATCAATGCATTGCCGCGATTGTGGGTGCACTCCTGTTTTTGGCTCTTCTTCTATACTGTATAAACACAGAAGCCAGAAAGCACGTGAAATTGTTGAGGCCGCTCACATTTCTAAGTTGTCACTTGCATGTGTCAGTCAGGCGTCGTTAACACTACATGACAAGGAAATTTCGTATCTTGGGATTACATGAGACATGTGTGTGCTTTTGGTTTTGAGCGAGGAAAGTAGAGCAAGTGTTGTTTGCGCATGTACCGTTTGGCGGTGTGATGCATATATGTTTTATTTCCGAATAAAGATGCTTAGTTGAAAGTCAGCGCTTGTACTTGTCTGTTCTCCCTGTGTGCTTCGTCTCGTTTTTCGCGCTGCTAAATTTTTTTCCATGGATCCTCGTTAGCAGACGGCATTGCTCTCTTTTGAGCTCTAGGAATATGTTCCGCATCCGTCATGTCCAAATCGTGGATGGGCCGGTTTTCAGAGACAGAAGGAGTAGAAGATGAGCTCTTTGACGCAATATCACACTCAGAGTTGGGTACCTCTTTTCTTTGCGCAATGGTACGCTGTACAGGTTTTATGTTCAAGGATGTTGCAGAGCACTGAACAGCAGCTTGCATGGCGGTATTGATTTTTTCCGAAATAGCCTGTGAAATGCTGTCTCCCATGTTCGCCAATAGCTGATCCATTGCCTTCGCTACTGCCTTCTGCACAGCTGCTTCAGTAATAGCTGTGAGAGACTGTTCTGGGACTACATTATGTTTAGTAGAAACTCCTGCATATCCAAATGCCCTTTCTTTCACAGTGATTGTGGCTTGTCTTCTAGAACATCGCCGTTTATCTATTATTTCTAGGATCTGTACTTCTTGGGCTCGAGCTGAGCATTTGGGATAATCAGCGGCGGGATCTCCGCCACACAGGCAACATCGCTCATCTTGTGAAGTACAGATGTTTTGGGCATGGTCTTCCCCACAGTTGCAGCAGCGCTGGCCCGATTTACAACCGCCTACACTGTGACCGAATCGCCAGAAATTATGACACTGAAGTGGACGCGGTGCTAGCTGGTCTACTCTGAGTACCAGTGGCCATATCTTAATCTCTGAAGGGCATGTAGTAGCCGCAAAAGTGGCAATAACTGACTCAGTAGGCACCCTGGTATTGTCGACTACTCTATTACAGCAGTAAACTGCAATAACACCAGCTGCCGATAATTTCTCTAGTGTTTGGTGTGGAGTTAGACTATAATCGACACCTCTTACAATTCCCTTGGTGCAAGCGAGGTGAGTAGGAATGAATGCGCTCACTGGAGTTCTCGCAAATGTGGGACGTCTGAGCAAGTCAGCAACACAGGTCTGGTCTGGCGATCTACACAAGATACCTCCTCGACCAAACTGTCTCACATCCGTTATCGTCTGGCATAAAGGAGTGACAGCATGAAGTGATTCCTGGATAGCCTGAGGGTCGTTCAGACGAATGGAGCCTCCACTGGAAGGAAACAGGGCCACCGGGATGCTTGTGGCACCGCTGCGTGAGAAAAAAAATCCAAAGGAATGTCATTGTTTATTAAATTATTCAGTTCAGTTACATGGTTAGAATAGTACAGTAGGAGGTCCCAAAGTTTCAGAGAAACTGACAGGGGACCTCCTATGGCTACATGCGTGGGGTAATTACAAAAAAATACAGCAAATGATGCGAACATGTGAGTAATGTTTAAGGAGCTTGACAAACAATAACAATACAATCTATACATAACATAATGGTAATACTACAGGAAAAAATAAATGGCATGAAAATAATCAAAAGCAAGTGATAAAACAGGGATAACAAAGCAAAATTAATGAACTCTTCATGACAGATGCAACTAGTTTTATTATCAGTGGTATCAGTTATACAAAAGCAAATGTTAGATATGAAACTAGCACAGAAATGTTGAGAGCTGTTAACAGTTAATTACATAATTCAGATGAGTTGATGAATTCTTGAGCAAAGTACTTCTTGCTACGCGAGGTGAAAATATGAATGTTGTGCGATGATTTTAATTCGAAAGGCAATGAATTCCAAATAGTTATGCTTGTTAATAAGGTTGTGAACTTGCCATAGTGTGTGCTTACGGTCGGTAAAAGAAGATTTTTGCTATGGGAGAACCGGGTAATATTGCTATTTGTGAAGTGGTGATGATCAATGCATGCGATGACAATGTCATGCGTGATGGGCCTATAGGCAACTATGGACAGTCTGTAACAAAATAATTGTCTTAATGAGAGTATGTTAAGCTTTGGAAACAACGAGCTACTGGGCGAGTAAAATGGGCTAAAAGTCATTTGTCTAACTGCTAGATTCTGTAGTCGCTGCGATCGTTCAATGTGCGTGAAATACGTGTTGGCCCAAGATGATACACAGTACGAAATATGACTGTGAATGTAGGCAAAATACAAAGAACGTATGATGTGAGGCGGAAAATACGTGCGTGTCTTGATGATAACATGGATTCCTAATGCAATCTTTTTAACGAGTGAAGCGGCATGTTTATGAAATTTTAGTTCAGTATCTAAGATGACGCCAAGAAACCGTGCTTCACTGGAAATGTTTATGACGTTATTGCCATTGTGAAGGGTAGGTGGCATGTCAAGTGAATTTCGCGGGGAATGAAATACCATAAAGACAGTTTTAGTAGCATTGATTTGCAGCTGATTGCCCTGGCACCATGAAGTTATGTTATGCAAATCTGTGTTGAGGTCAGTCTGGAGCGTAGAAACTGATTTAGATGATGTAAAGATGGTTGTGTCGTCAGCGTACAGTATGCACTTGGTCTGGTAAGAATGGTATGTAGGTCATTAATAAACATCAAAAATAAAAGTGGGCCTAAAATTGATCCCTGTGGCACACCTACGTTAATTAACTTGGGTGATGAAAGATGACTGTTAACATGTACCATTTGAGACCGATTACTGAGGTAGCTTTTAATGAAGTTTAGTAGAGGGCGAGACATGCCCAATGATTCGAGTTTTGCAAGTAGTACGCGATGATTTATTGTGTCAAAAGCCTTCGTCAAATCGATAAATACAGATCCCACAAGTAATCCTTTGTCAATAGCTTGTTTAATTTCTTCAGTTAAGGTAATTAGCGCCAACTCAGTGGAATATCCTGGACGAAATCCGAATTGCTGTGGAGAGAAAAGGTTACATTTTTTCAAATAACGCATTAATCTAATGTGAAATAGTTTTTCGATTACCTTACCGAAAAAAAGGTAGGATACAGATTGGCCTATAATTTTGGATAGAAGTCTTATCACCCTTCTTAAAAACGGGAACTATTTTACCAACCTTGAAGCAGCTCGGAAACACACCCGCAGAAAACAGCTTGTTAATAATATGTGCCAAAGGTTGGGATATTATGTTTGAAACTAGTTTTACTTTAAAAGGATCAATATGATCTAAACCAGCACTTGTGCTCTTCAATGATGCGATGACCTGAAAGACTTCATCTTCAGACATCGAATGGAGATAAAAAGAGTGACCACATCGCGGTATATCACATACAAGATTTGCTGATTGCTGCGTATCCGCAGATGCGTAGAAATGCTCACTGAACGCGGTGGCCACTTTTTCAGGGTCGGTATACATTTCGTCGCCTTGTTTTATTTTTATTGTGGGTGCTGAGCACTCCTTGTTCGAAAATTCTTTGATGATTCGCCAGCAGCGTCTCGTGTTACCCGCATTTTTTATAATACTATTCTGGTAGTAATTGCGCTTAGCACGTTTTAACAAAGAAGATAATATCGCTGAATATTTCTGAAAGCGGGATTTTAATGCGAGGTTGATAGGCTGCGACTTTAGTTTGTTATGAAGGTTATTCTTTTTATTAATGGACTTCAACAACGAGTTGCTTATCCACGGATTTCTTGGCGAACGATACCACTTCGTGACAGTAGTGGAAGTGGTGCATGCCTCTATACCTTAAGCAATTACTTCTGAGAAAGATTCAAAAGCCTTTTCTGCGCAGTCCGCATGAATCACCGAAGTCCAGTCGACTGCCCTAATTATTTGCACAAATTTGTCCGAATCGAATCGGCGTTTTATGAAAGTGTTAATGGCCTTGGTGTTTTTGGAACCCATAATGAAGAAAACAGGATTATGGTCTGTAATGCTGTGATCTATCACACCAGCAATGTGATCAGTTGAAATATTCGAGATTATATGATCTATTAGTGTATTCGAACCTAGTGGATCGCTTCTAGTTGGTGCTGAAATATGCGAAAGCCAAAACAGTATAAACAGTTCATATATTCCAAGCACGATGCGCTATCAGGATCAATGATATTTATATTAAAATCCCCACATAAGACAACGTTCTTATTTTCGTTCACTAGATTGTTGAGAATGTTGTTTAACTGAATACAAAAGTCGGAATACGATGATGAAGGTGACCGATAAATGGAAGCTATGATAGTATTACGGCTATTAACTGGTATAACATTATGGTTAGATTCAAGCCAAACCGATTCACATAAAATATTGTTGAACGTGATGTCAAGGTGACGTGTGTATGTTAGGAATGAGTTGACAAGTATGGCACTGCCACCACCACGACAGAACTCGCGATTGCAGTATTCAGAATAATAACCTGGCGATCCATACAAGTTGCCCTCATTGCCAGATATCCAAGTTTCAGATAAACATATGACAGAAAAAGATTGTTCAAGTAAAGAGAGCAACGCAACGAGATGATCCTGATGGTTTCCAAGACTGCGAATGTTTAAGTGCAGTAGCGATAGCGCTGGCTACTTCTCGTGTAGCAATTCTGATGTTTGCTGGCACGAGAACGCAGCCATGTTGATCTAAGGTTTGTTTAAAATGAGGACTGATAGGATATCTAACAGAATATACGAAGATCTTCTGCGCATGCAATTCGAAACACGCGACTATCATCCACTTTTCTGGCTTTGATGGTGCAGTTGTCGGTCCAGAGATGCTTCCACTGGTTTTTTTTTTTAAGTGCAAGGGCCTGCGCAAAAAGACGTTTACGCTCCGGCGTGAGGTGATCATTGACATATACAGGTTTAGGGCCTGTGCTCTGAGGAAATCCTATATCTGCGGCAGACAGCCGCGCCTTTCTTGCCTTCTTAGCGAATTTCATCTTCTTGTTTCTCGAACAAAATCGCGCAATAATGTTGCTTCCATTCTTTGCAGGCACCCGATGCGCAATGTCAATGTCCATATCGGCAATTGGACAACCAATCTTCTCGCCGATAACTTGGACGACTGCGAGGCAGTTTTCGCCCTTTGTCTCAGGGATTCCTTTGAGCTCAATATTATTGAGTCGCGAGTATTGTTCAAGATCACACATCTGCTTACTGAGTTTCTTATTTTCATCTCTCAAGACCTTGTTTTCTTTGGTTAGTGCCTCATTGTCATTCTTTACATGATCATAGAGGTCATTGAACATCGCAAGGCTTGTTTTCATTTCTGCAACCTCCTGCCGAAGAGCCTGTAATTCCTTTGCTAGTTCCGCGCAAGTCGGCATTCTCAGAATAAGCAATGAAGGAAGGTAACCAGAAAATACGAAATACAAAACACAAAATAAAACACACTATGTCAAAGGCAGCAGTGGAAGCGGGGAAAAAAATGCAAAACAGAAAGGTGTATCAAGAAGAAGCAACGAACCTGGACGGAGCAACACAAGGGTCAATGCTTGCATACAGGCGCAACCACTGCTGCCAAAATGAAGAGCAATGGCAAATGATGGCGTATTTGTAGGGCTCCTTGTCCAGTAGATGGCGAATGTAGTAGCTGAAGTTCAGTGACGTAGTTGCACGTGCCGAGGATACAGCAGCAACAGTTCAGCAGTGCTGTCCAGTGAGCCGTGCAGATAAGATTCACCACCTGGACGGAGCAACACAAGGGTCAATGCTTGTACACAGCCGCAACCACTGCTGTCAAAATGGTAGATGGTGGCGATGCCGTCCAAGGCGAAAAACCCCTGCCAGGGGAGTTTTTAGGCATCGGCCTCCGCTGACGACTTCAAAACTCGTCAGTAAATACGTCTTAAGAACCTTCGAGCGCGAACTGAAACAGGGACGAAAAGAGAGGAAACAACACAAGCGCTTGTGTTGTTTCCTCTCTTTTCGTCCCTGTTTCAGTTCGCGCTCGAAGGTTCTTAAGATGTATATGTACCAACTAGCTCGTCTCTCGGTCTTGCTTCAGTAAATACGTATAGGATGCAAAGGAGAAGCGTTACTAGCACTCGAATCTTAGCCAATCGACCAGAACTAAGGAGCACAGGCAGGCACAACCGAATGCTTCTTAAGCAAAATTGTTCTTTCTTCTTTAATTGCTTATTACTTCTGCGCGCGCCTTCGGAGCCCGCAGTCTTCGTTTTCCTCTTTTTGTTTCCTGCGAGTTGCAAGAGACCCCGTCTCAATCGACACAGGCGTTTGCGGAACACACTTTGGAATTGACAAAGTGTCCTTCAATTTAAGCGCTGCAACGCGGATGGCGTCTGCACGATGCGCAAAGCGCCAGAATACGAACGCATGCGAACGGAGGCAGATTAGCTCTGGCGATGTCCCACGCTGCCATAAACCTTCCTCACACAGATGTTATTTTAATCTTGACAGATTCACAGCATGCCTGCCGAGCCTTCACACGCGGTATCGTCTCACAACACACACACCGAATTTTGAACACTGCATTCCACACACCTCATAAGTTCCGAGTTGTCTGGACCCCTGGGCACGCCTCTCTCCCCGGTCATGACTGCGCTCATGCAGCTACCCGAACACTCACTAACCGGGAACCGGAGGAAGAGCTGTCCAACCCAGATGAGGAGGACACAAACACGGGACTTTTAGGATATCGAGACACTCTCGATTACTATAGATGAGAACGCCTTCGTTACCCTCCACCAAACCACATGCTGACCCGAGCGGATGCAACCGCGGTGCGTCAACTGCAGGCCAACACACTCCCCAACCTATATTTCCTCCAGATCCTCCATCCCACTTCTTACCCTGACAAATGTCCTGGCTGCGGAGCGGTCCCGACGTTATTTCACGTAACGCTGGAATGCCAGCGTCCACCTGCCAGGTGTTCTCCCATCTCCTCCCCTATTCTAACCCTGCAAGACTGGGAGGCCATGCTGCTTGACGAAAGCCCGAGTGGCCAGCGGGCGCTGGTCCATCGGGCACGGGACGCGGCAGCGGCTGTTGGAGCTGTGGACTGACAGCCCCACCCGACATTCCTCATTGATTCAAATAAAAATTTTTCTCTATCTCTCTCGTCCTCACGTGTTGCTCCACTCATCACATCCAAGATCGCCTGAGTTAAATCAACACAAAGGCCGTGCCTCTGTCGGTAATGAGAACCTGTGGGGTGCCATGACGAAGCACGACGTTCCCAACGAAGAACTTTGCTACCGCGGCGGCATTGCCTTTGGGCAGAGCCTTTGTTTCGGCGTAGCGTGTGAGTTGGTCGGTAGCAGCGGAGATCCATTTGTTGCCGCAAGCCGACGTTCGCCACAGCCCCAGAAGACCCATCACGATTTGCTGGAATAGTCGGCGAGGTAGTTCGATGTGCTTAAGAAAGCCTGCTGGCCTTGTAGGCGGTGTGGTGCGTCGCTGACAGTCTCGGCATGTCCTGACGTAGCGAGCGACATCGGCGTGAAGGCGTGGTCAGTAGTACTTTTCCCGTATTCTTGCGAGCGTGCGGGAGAGACCGAGATGTCCAGCCGTCAGATCACCGTGTAAAGCCTGGAGGAATTCTGGTCGCAATTCCGAAGGCACCACAAGAAGGCACTTGGCCCAAAGTGGCGAGTTCTTCATGAGGACACAGTTTCGCAAGAAAAAGGACGCCAGTTCTCGCTTGAATGGCTTCGGAACAACGGCGGTCCTGCCCTCGAGGTGTTCCACAAGGCCCCTGAGTTCCAGGTCGGCCCGCTGTCGTTCAATGAAGTCGTCGGCGCTTACGGTTCCGAAGAAGCAGTCATCATCCTGGTCGTCCTGTGGCGGTGGGTCGACGGGGGGCACGACACAAGCAGTCGGCGTCAGAGTGCTTTCGTCCGGACTTTTCTCAAACTCTATCTTGCGAGATGACCTGAAGGATCCTTCAAATTAGCTAGCCCTAACTTGAAGTTAGCTAGTGGTGGTCGCTCACAACTTTGAAGGGCCTGCCTTAGAGGTAGAGGCGAAACTTTGACGTAGCCCAGACAATGGCAAAGCACTCCTTTTCTTTCGTGGAATACTTGGCTTCTTCCTTGGATAGCGACAGGCTAGCATAACTTATAACCTTTTCCACTCCGTCAGTCCTCTGCACAAGGACGGCGCCGAGTCCTACGCTGCTTGCGTCGGCGTGTACTTCTGTTTCAGCGGATTCTTCGAAATGCGCTAGTAACGGAGGCCTCTTCAGGCGTCGTTTCAGTTCTTGAAGTGCTTCGACTTGCGCCACTCCCTATTTGAATTCCACGTCGGTATTCGTGAGGTGAGTTAGTGGCTTGGCGATCCGGGGAAATTCCTTGACGAAGAGTCTGAAATAGGCACACAAGCCGAGAAATCGGCGTACGGCCTTCTTGTCGGTGGGCGGCGGGAAGGCAGCGATGGAAGCTGTTTTCCGTGGGTCGGGGCGAACTCCGGACTTGCTAATGACGTGGCTCAAGAACAGAAGTTCCTCGTACGTGAAGCGGCACTTTCCTGCCTTCAGGGTGAGTCCGAAGGTCTTGATTGCCGCTTCAAGGCGCCGGAGGCGTTCGTGGAATCTTGAAGAAAACAGGACGACGTCGTCCAGGTACACAAGGCAGGTCTGCCACTTCAAGCCAGCCAGTACTGTGTCCATCACACGTTGGAAAGTCGCAGGTGCCGAACAAAAACCAAACGGCATGACTTTGAACTCGAAGAGGCAGTCTGTTGTTATAAAGGCAGTCTTTTCTCGGTCTTCGTCGATTTCAATTTGCCAGTAGCCGGTCTTCAGGTCCAACGACGAAAAGTACTTCGCGTTGTGGAGTCGATCCAGGGCGTCGTCCATCCGTGGAAGAGGATACACATTTTTCTTTGTGATCTTATTCAGGCGACGATAGCCGACGCAGAAACGTAGGGTTCCGTCTTTCTTCTTCACCAACACCACGGGAGACACCCACGGTCTCTTGGACGGCTGGATTATGTCGTCGCATAGCATTTGGTAACTTCCTTTTCTACGGCTTCGCGTTCTCGCGTCGAAACTCTATACGGGCTCTGACGGAGTGGTCACGCGTTTTCCTGTGTTACGATGTGATGTTTTGCGACTGGGGTTTGTCGGATTCTTGACGACGACGAAAAGCAATCCTTGAATTGCAGCAGCAGGGCTTCGAGCTGGTGTTGCTTCGGAAGGCTCGGACTGATGTCGAATACTGATCGTAGACCTCGATTCGTTGAGACAGGTTCGGTAGCGTCGATGAGGGCGAAAGCATTGCTGTCGTCCACGATTACATCCATGTAGGCGACCGTCGTGCCAATGTTGATTGAGGTGCCTGTATTCGTGGCTGAAGTTTGTGAGCATTATAGCTTTGCCATCATGCAGCTCAGCGATGCATCCTCTTGTGACGCAAATCTGACGGTTCAGAAGCAGGAGCTGGTCGCTTTCGATGACGCCTTCAAAGACCGGTTTCTTCGCTGCCGGCGGAAATGATGACGCTGGAGAGAGGCGGAATGGTGACCTGCTCTTCAATCACATTGAAGGAATGGTCACCAGTTTTCCTATTCAGCAGGGTGGCAGTGTCCGAGGAAAGCGTTATCGATTGGGATCGCCAATGACAACGCCGTGCTGATTTAGGAAATCCATGCCTAGAATGAAGTCCCTCGAACACGCTGCAGGACCACAAAGCTCGCTGGATAAGTCTGGCCGTCAATCGTGACTCTCGCAGTGCAGACTCCAGTCGGCGTTATCAGGTGGCCTCCAGCTGTCCGGATATCGGGTCCATTTTGAGCGGTCTTAACTTTCTTCAACTTCGCGGTAACTTTGTGGCCGTCAGTCAGATCGTCGAGGTCGCTAGTTCATCGCCTTGCGTTGCGGTTAGGTGGCGGCGTCGGATTACGGCTACATCGGTTTGCTCCGCTGTCTCCGCGTGGCGTCGTTAGGTCTTCTCCCGGCCGCGAAGCTTCAACTACAGGGCTTCATCGGGCTTTCGGCGTGTTCTTCAGATTTCGTCTCGGCGTCATCGTCGGCGTCGGCGGAGGATCTTCAGCAGTTCGTCGTACAGCAACCGCACCTCCATCGGTTGCTGCCCTTAGTTTTCCGCACGTGGGCTCCCGCAACGGCCCCGGTTGGGGCTTCTGTACTGCTGTCGTCACTGAGGGGGACTGGAAGTGTCCAGCCGATGGCGAACACATCGGTCGTCGAGGTGTCGATTCAGTGGTGGCCAAGTAGTAGGCGGTGTCGCATGGACATGGCACCGCCTCCACAACGTGCCGCGCTGTGGAGGTGGTGCGTTGACGGCGAAGCTGCGTAGGCGCATCCTGCGGTACTGGCAGCGGCGATAGATGTGGCCTGCTTACCCGCTGTGGTAGCACAGGAAGCGGTTGTCAGGGGCACGCCAAAAGTCGATTTTCGGTGGCGCGCTGCGCTCCTGCGCTCTCCGACTGGCGAACGTTATGGCATCGGTAGTGGCGGCGGTGTCTGGCGGTGGCAGTGCGGCTGTGCGGCGTCCTCACGTTGCGGAGGGGGGAACGGGACGGCGCACGGCAGCAGCGTAGCTCATAGCTTCCGGCTGAGGCTGCGGTGCTTCGCGAATTCCAAGCAATTGCCGAACTTCCTCGCGGACGTTGTCTGCGATCGAATCCACTCGAGGCTGCGATTGCGGAAACATCTGACGCAGCCCAGCACGCAAGACCGCCCGGATGGCCTGCAGAGGTCGTCGGTACGGAGGGCATGAGCGTCGGCGTAGTTGGCTGTAGGTGAGCGCCGGTCAAGTGCCGCGAACAGCTCTTGCTTGACTCCTCGCATTAGGAACCGGAGCTTCTTCTCCTCAGACATCGCGTGGTCGGCGCGCCGGAACAATCGGGTCATTTCTTCGGTGTACATCGCGATATTTTGTTCGGGAACTGTACACGGGTCTCCAACATAGTTTCGGCTCTTTCCTTACGCACGACGCTCGTGAAGGTGTCGCGAAAAAGGTCTCAGGTCGGCAGCGCGGCTTCTCGGTCCTCGAACCATATCCGAGCGGTGTCTTCTAAGGCGAAATAAATGTGCCGCAGTTTGTCTTCACTGGTCCAGTTGTTGAAAACGGCGACCCGGTCGTGCCTTTCTAGCCAGCTCTCAGGATCATCGCACGATGAACCACGGAATTTCGGTGGCTCCCTGGGCTGCTGGAGCACGAAGGATGAAAGCTGCGCAGGCGTTGTCATCGTTGCGACTTGCTTCGTCGTTGTAACACTTGTATTGTCAGGTAAGGGTTTGAACTCCGGTTGCAAACGTTGCAGCCTGCGGCAAGCCCGTTGCTGCAAGGGGGGGGGGGGGGGCTCCGGTGTCTTCTTCACGTCGTGGGCTGGGCTCTCTGTTTCTCGTTTGCGTCCGCAACATGAAGAAACGAGCACCTCCACCAGATGTCACGTGTTCGTGACGTTCACGAAGGCAGAGATGGCGTGTACAAAATGAAACTCTTTATTTGACCGAATTTGTGGCCGGGAAAATGGAAACTCAAAAGTACAGCAAGCAATGCGCGCTGTACACTGATATCCGCGAACAGAGCGTCGGCCGCCGATAAAACTGACCCATAGCAAGGTGCGTCGGCATTTATACACGTGGTATCGAATTCCAGCATTATCGCTCGTGGCTGCGTTTCTTCTGTAATAAACTCAGCTGTTCGCGTTCGCGCGTTGAAGCCTATCTGATGGTCCTAAAATAGTCTGGAATGTTCCCAGATGTTCTAGCGCGTTGCAAGGCAGTATCGACACCTGCGATGGGCCGGCGACTTAAACATGAGAATGGAGTGTGGCAATGTACAGAAAAAAATTTATGAGTAAAGTGAAGGAGCTAGACAACACCATTATCCTATCCGCCAAAACTTACGGCGTTTACAACGAACACGAACAAATTATGGTGAACTCATTTTTAGCCACGAAACAACTTCCAGATTTAAAAAATAGCACAGAAGCTTCATTTTGATTCTACGGAAGAAGCATTCGAGATAAACATTTCCAGGTGAAACTCACTGCTGTGTGTGTGTGTTGTGTATGTGTGTGTGGGGGGGGGGGGGGCGTGTGTGTGTGTGTGTGTGTGTGTGTGTGTGTGTGTGTGTGTGTGTGTGTGTGTGTGTGTGTACGTGTTATTCTCTGTCCGCGTTCAGTCGCGCTGTTCAAACTTAGTATTTCAACATATAGAATACTAATGCAGGAAAAGATACAATTGTACGATCGTAAAAATACCACAGTAAGCAACGATAGTAGTCGGGCGATGGAAATTAGTATTGTATATTGCCACTCGCGCTCCTTTCTTTTCATTTTTATGTTACGGCCCTATTACACGCGTGACCGGTGTCTTGCGCAAACCACGCCGAATGACCAGGAACCATCTTTGTCTGTTAGTTCTCATTAGGAACCATCTAGATAATTTAGAACCTTCCGATGAGATTATGCGCGCAACGCGAACATTAGTTTTTTTTTTTTCTGGAACTTACGTGGTCGCTAGCGATAACGCTGGAATATTCGATGCCGCATGTACAAATGCTGACGCGCTTCACCGCTTGTCAATTTATCGACGACCGACGCTCTTTGCGCCGATATCAGTGTACATCGTGCATTCCTTGCTGTAATCCGAGTTTACGTTTCGCGGACACAGGTTCGGCCAAATAAAGAGTTTCACCTTGAAGAAGTCTACTGCTGTCTTCCTCCACGCCACGACCACGTGACATATGGCGGAGGTGCTGTGCGTTCATGTTTTGGACGGCCCCGTCATTCCGTGAAAGCAGCCCCAGTCGTGAAGGAGACATCGATGCGAGCCTCGATCAGCGAGCTAGCCGTAGGCCACGAGGGCTAGCTCCAGAGTAAGCACCCCTACAGGACAAGAGTCGAAAGACCAAGTCCATGACCACAACTGCGACAACCATGTCCCCCCTATATATCTAGGGAAACGTCTGAATAAAGCTTAGTTGCGAGTATATTTGTGCCTGTCCTGTGTATCTGTGTTCCTTCGTAGTCCTCGTCGATTTCGCGCTTCCAAGTTTTTAAAGATTATGAACCAACCAGCCGAGCAACGCATTCTTTTAAACTATGACAGCCACTGTGCCAACACCCGCCACGGTCGTGATGCAGCAGCCAAGGGAGCCACCGACTTTCCGTGGATCGTCTTTTGGAGACCCGGAGAGCTGACTGGAGACGTACGACCGAGTGGCCACCCTGAACCACTGGGACTTGGAAGAGAAGCTGCGTCGCGTCTAATTCTACCTGGAAGACGCGGCAAGGACCTGGTTCGAGAATCGGGAGTATGCACATCAAACCTGGGATCTCTTCCGCGGCACATTCCTGGACATGTTCACGAGCGTCGCCTGCAAAGAAAGGGCCGCATCTTTGCTGGAGACACGAGTACAACTACCAAACGACAACATCACGATCTTCGCCGAAAAAATGACTCGGCTGTTGCGCCACATTGACCCGGACATGCGTCAGGAGAAGAAAGTTCGTTTCCTCATGCGAGGGGTCAAACAGGAGTTCTTCGCGGAATGGATGAGACACCCACCGAAGCTGTTGCAACAAGCGGAACTGCAACCGTAGCAGCGTCGATAAGAACCTCATCAGTCATTACGGCCGAAACAGCGGCGGTTGATATGGTGATAAGATGCGCAAAACAAAGGGAAGACTCGGCCCTTGTGATTAGCGACTCTCAATCCACTTGCCGTATGTTTCAGGGTAGGGCGATTCCAAGGAAGGCAGTGAGAATCCTGGGGAAACTACTCCTAAATCCACATGCAATACTCTGGTGTCCTGCGCACGCGGGACTTGAGGGCAATGAAAGGGCCGACCGGCTTGCTCACAAAATGAGCATCCGAGCACCGGTCGCAATCTTCGAGGAAACTCCGACTGCACGCGACATCCGCGAAAATCAAAGAGGACAACGACAGAAATACAGCCATCCCCATCCAGATCTTACCGGAAACAAGCGCGAGATTGGCGTCAAGTACAAACCAACACGTGAGGAGTTTTTTTTCGAAATGAGCTAAATCCAGAAACCGAAACTAGCTCAAATAAAGCTCCATTGGCACGTACATACTCTCAACTTTCCTGTAAAATAGTTATCGGAACGAAATGGGTCAATACAACCAGCTACGTGTGCTTACAGATTTCGTTTCAAAACGAAATTGAGCCAGATCCGTGCGCTGTACGGATCGAAATGAGGCAAATCCAGTAAGCCAATAGCAGAGCTTTTTACCTCCAGACAGGGTATTTGGCCGGATTTTTCAAAGGACGTGAGGAAGAAATCCTCACGAAGAAACACGAAGAAATCCTGAATCCCCAAAGCTACCAAATGATTTTTTCATATCATGGCACTGTGCTAGAGCTCGGAAAACATTGGGACGTGTATGACTGGAAAGCCTACTCTACGGCAGAGATGAAATCGACATCCAGCTTGCCGTTTAAGATAACAGAAACCAAGGTCTTCTACATTCAAAGAAATGCAGCTGGTAGAAGCCCTAAAGTTAGAGCAGAACCCCACTATAATGTTTCCGTATCAAATTTCGTGCCAGTCCTAAAGAGGGGAAAGTCCCTTGCACAAGCACCCGTACAATGCCCACTGTACACTCATCATGTCAACAAAATGAAACTGATAGATGTGACGAGCCTTCTCGTAAAGCATTTCGGCAGTTCATGGCAAGAGAATCAAGAGCTCGCTTATTTTGTCAGTGTCCTCAGGCGTGCCAAAGAAAATGATCATACAGAAGATTTCGAATAGAGCTGCTTGTGCTGCGAAGAAGACGCACCGGCTCTTCGTGTATAGTTAAAGGCCCTTAATTGAAGCATTGTTGCCTATGTTTGATGGCTTTTCGCCCAAAATTCTATCATACCGCTCTTGAAAGTCGATTTCAATAAAGTTTTTGCAAGAATACCGCCTCGAATTCAATGTGCCATTTCAATATGAGCCAAATCCAAAGTTATCATGCTAATATTGGTCAAGTCCGCTGTATATTTTTTAATTACTTGTGGCCGTAAACTTCTACTAGCTGACATGTAAAATATATCGCGTAATAGGTTTGAAAGCGTTGTATTTTCATTGCGTAACAAATTTTCACTGTTTTCACAAATTCTGTTTAGGTGGATTTGACTCATTTCGAAAAAAAACTCTTCACGTACCCTTACTTACAAAGAAACCACCACATAAATCCCACAATATACGCGCGCAGTTGTCCGTAGTGTGGAGAACGGCCACCTCTAGCCCACGTTACGTTGGAATGCCAATCGCGGCGCCCAAACATCTATTCTCCCCTTTTGGGGACAACATTTCGAACAAGGCAGTGGGAGGCGTGGCTTCCTAGCAAGGATCGCGAGAGCTCGCTGGCTCTGCTCAACCAAGCCCAGCGTGCGGCGAAGGCCAGTAGAGCCCTGGACTGAGCACTCACCCATTTGCCCAGAAACCTTTTAGCGAAATAAACGTTTTTCTTCATAATCCCAACAAAAACGGTTCAGCAATTCCTCTCGGAAGCGACTACGATCGGAAAGACGCTGGAAAAGCGCACACGGCAATTCAATCGCCGGTCGACGCCAAGCTACGGAGACATTAAATCGCTATGCTCAGACGACCTGCGCGAGACCATAAGGGCCGTGGTGCGAGAAGAACTTCGCCGAATGATGCCGTCATGCGAGCCCCAAGTTCCCACGATAGCCGACATTGTTCGAGAAAAAATTCAGCAGTCGCTGGGAACCGATGAACCGCCACAGCTGAGCCGCAAGCCATGAGCTACGCCGCTGTTGCCCGAGGCGATGCTCCCACTCCACGCCCACGTCAAGAGGCCGCACCACCGCATTTCCGTCGCCAGACACCACCGCCACCGAAGCCATATCGCCCTCCTGCCAGCCAGCGCTACGCTCCGAGAAAGACCGACATTTGGCACGCCCCTGAACACCGTTCGCTCTGCTACCACTGCTGAGATGCTGGCCACACCTCTCGCCGCTGCCAGTACCGCCAGATGGGACTTCGTGGTTTTGCCATCAACGCACCGGGTCCACAGCGGGGTGAACGACCACACGACATCTCTGATTACCTCGCAGGAGCGCAGTGGATATCCCGACAATTTTTTCGATCACCTTCGCCGGGCCGCTACATCTCACCGCATCGCAGTCCGTATGCCGGACCGGCTCGGACCGATCTCCGAGCCCTTGCACGGAAAACTAAGGGCAGCAACCAATGCAGGTGCGCTTGCTGAACGACGAAATGCCGAATATTCTCCGCCGCCGACGACGACGCCTCAACGAAGTCAAGAACACGCCGCAAGCCGAACGGAGCCTAGACGACGAAACTTCGCGACCAGAAGGACAGACAACGCAACGCCGAAGCAGCGGAACCAACTGTCGTAGCCGCGATCCGACGCCGCGACCAGCGTCACAGCTCTCGTCGGCACCGGAGCCGATTATTAGATGCGAAGCATCTTATGCTCAGGGCACTGTCCGTCCCGCGTCTGGTCACTTTCATGAAGTAAGAAGCACCCACTATGCGAACCAGAAGTCCAGTGTTGCCATCGATCGGCGTGAGAAATCCGCGAGAAAGCAATAAGAAACCCGTCAGATTCCGCTAGATTATAAAACATATCCGCTAAATTTCCCGCTAAGACTTAGTTTATAAAAAAAACAGTGAGATTTCGTATGATAACAACCTTTATCATTCTAAAGGCTCCCCAAAACTATGAGAGCTGAACTAACATATAAAAGATTCTTCCAAATAGCCTAACTAGAATGCTAGATGCTTCAGCGCTACGGTTGTCGTCAACCTCATCGTAGATGAGGCTAAAAGTTACATATGTTCACTAAGGTTGGGCTTTGGGCTAGTGGTGCAGCATAATTCCAATGTTTCACAGCGCAGCAGGGCGATTTTTCTCCTCTGCTTTTCAACGTTGCGATTGATTCCGGGGGCACTGGTATTGCTTCCAGCAGATGAATCAATGGCTCCTTCATGACGCAAAAAGTGATTTCGACCGACAAAAGTGATGTCTTCTGGAGAACTGTGATGAAGAGAAGTCGCTGCCTGATTTGATCAACCAGCGTGGTAATAAACCTTAAGCATCTTTCTCGCATCACAGCTTCATCTTCGAGAGAGAACCCGTCGGTCTTCTCAGCCTTCATGCTGTCAACGTCTGTCTTTAACTGTAGATGACTTTTTTTACACAAAGTTTATTTCTTATTACATAGTTTTTCTTGTTTTATATTTGTACAGTGTCATTTTTTTCTTTCTCTGCCTTCGTGTAAGAAAGTTTATTTTGATGTTGTTGATGTACATTGACACTCACATTCCCTACTTTCGCTTCTTAGTGCTCTTGATCGTGTTTTTTTTTTTTGTTGTTGTTGTTCTTGTAGTTGTTTTTCTTATCTACCGATTTTCGTTGCTATGTATGGCGTATTTTTCACCACTCCTGTTGCGATGCATTCTTTATTGTGTGTATAGGTTGTCCAAACTGCTCTGTATAACCCCCCCCCCCCTATAATGCCTAAATGGCGCTGTGGGTACGAGAGTAAATAAATAAATAAACGTACGTCTCAAAGAGGTAGCCCAGATATGCCTTGGGGTTAAAGTGGTCCTCACGTCTGGACATCTGAACGTCCACCTTCTCTACCGGAATCACGATTTTATGAAGCAAGCTTGAAAGCAAAGTCATGAGGTCTTTCGGCAGCTTTGTGTGATCCGCATCTATCGCCTCGAATGCCTCGTTAACCTCTGAACATCTGTCAGAATCGGTCTCAAAAAAAGAAAGTACCCCAGATTGATCTGATTCTCGTACATACCGTACAGCACTTCTGCCGCGTAGCACTTTTCAGAGCGCCTCGCCATCTTCAAATACATCTTTGATTCGGCCCACTGGTCTACGATCTTTGAAACAGCTATTTCGACGAGGGATAGCCACGGCGTCCTGCACTCTTCCAAAATTTTCAGCGGTTCATCGCCGTCATTCATCAGACCGTGGAACTTCTTGTATGCAATTTACCGGGCAGGGGATCTTGCCAACCAGTAGAACGTTTCGCTGATTAGGTATTTAAAATTCTCGGCTATGCTTCCGACGATTTTGAATCAATGCATTGCGTGAGGCATCCGCCAGAAATCCGCTATGAATGAAAATGGATCGTCAAAAGATCCTCTAGCCGCTAGACAAATTTTTTTCCCGTCAGAATCAAATAAAGTCCGCTTGATTTAGTGGAAAATCCGTTAAATTGGCATCACTGAGTCCAGAACACTGTAGTACAATAAGGGCGTCAACCACCACAACAGTCAACAGAGTCATAGCCGAGAGCACAGAGTGGCTGCTTAGCAATGGCTAGGCAAGCGGTGGGTGCAAGCAAACAATAACACGCACTACCGATGGTGTCTGTCGCCCACGTTGACTCCATTCCTTGACCTTGCTTGCATGTGCTTGCGGAGGCTTTGTCCGTCCCTCCATCCCGCGTACCACACCCCACCTCTCTCTCTCTTCTCCTACGCTCCCCCCCTTTCTCTCCTCTAGGAATCCTCTACTCTACGGAGCGATGCCCGCGTCCCGTTGACTCCATTCCTTGATCTTGCTTGCTGTAGGCCAGACGAGTAGCGGGGAACAAAAGCAGTTTATTCAGTAATGCAGCCGAGTATATAAGGAGGCTTGCGATAAGCGGTGCGAGTGTTGCACATGCGCGTTGGTTGCCGTGCAAGCGTGACTTGCACTCTACTACATCTTCCCTTCTTTGGGAAAAAAAAAAAAAAAAAAAAAAAAAAAAAAAAAAAAAAAAAAAACGTAACACACACACACACAAAAAAAAACAAGCGTTGAGGAAATTTTTCGTTTGCAAACATGGATAGCCTTGCTATTTGTGACGTTCTGGCAATGGATAACGTTGCGGCTCTCGGCGTATGCGCTCACTTCTTCGAAGGACTTGAGTTGAGTCTGATGGTGCTGCTTGGTTTTCTGCTGGGGACTCACGGGCAGGCGACGAGACTTCTGTGGCCCTAAGATGTTCTCTTGTGCGGCGTAGCTGCTGCCCATTGTCTGTAGTCACCACGTAGGATCGCGTGGGCCCTGCAGGACCGACCACTATGGCTGGAGCCCACGTCCTGCTGCGTGTGTCATATACGGACACTCGGTTTCCGCTATGAAGGTCTGGCTGACTCCTTGTAGTTCTGTTGTAGTAGCAACGCTGTTTATGTCGTATTTCTTGCAGTCGCTGACGAACAGTTCCTGTGGGAACCGTCTTCGGTTCCAAGTGACAGTTGAGGACCGGGAGTTGGCTTCTGGTGTGACGTCCCATGAGCCTTTGAACTGGCGATTGCAGCCATTCGTCCCTCGGAGTGTTCCGCCATTCCAGCAACGCACTGTAATATTCAAGGGTGGAAAACGGGCACTTGTTTAACAGATGCTTAGCTTCCTGAACAGCGCGTTCTGCCAAGCCGTTGCCGCGCGGGTAGTACGGGCTAGACGTGATGTGGTTGATATTAAATTTGCTTGTAAAAGCATGGAAGGTCGCGCTGTTGAAAGGCGGGCCGTTGTCACTGCACAGCTTCGCTGGAATGCCATGCGTCGCAAAGATTTCTGCACTTGCTTTGATTACTGCAGCAGCGGTGGCATGACTAAGCTTGCGAATCTCAAAGAAAAATGAGTAAGAATCAACGATTATGAAGTATTCATTGCCTTCGTGGTGAAAAAGATCCACCCCGACAACTTGCCATGGCAGAGTTGGTAACTCGTGGCTGAGCATGGGAAGCCTTGCATTTCTTTTTTTGTACTTGTCGCAAACAGCACATGTCTTCGCTACATCTGAAATATTAGCATTCATGCTTGGCCAGTACATTACCTGTCGTGCCCTTGCCTTCATTTTATCTTCGCCACAATGTGCAGCGTGGAGCAGGCCGAGAACTTCTCTGCGCTTTGCTGGCGGAATGACAAGCTTGTTACTTCTGAGAAGCAGCCCGTCCTCGACGTGGAGCTCATCCCGGAAGCTCCAATATGGCTTTAAGGCATCCGGCAGCTGCTGCTTGCTTTGGGGCCACTCTGTACTTGCGTAGCGGCAGAGCTCGGTCATGAGTGTGTCCTTTTCGGTCTCTGCTTTCATGCTGAGCAGCTGCTGATCTGAAACAGGTAACGAAGAAACAGCATTGACTTGAAATTGTTCCGTTTCATCCACCAGCTCTGTTTTGCAAGGAAAACGCGAAAGTGCGTCGGCCAAGGACAGTTCTTTTCCCGGTTTGTATGTCACGGCGATGGGAAATCTTTGTAGCACGAGGCGCATGCGCTGAAGACGAAGAGGGCAATCGCAGAGTGGTTTCTTGAAAATTGATTCAAGCGGCCGATGGTCGGATTCAACTGTGACTACTGGCTGTCCGAGTATGTAGTCCTTGAACTTCATACAGCCATGAACTATGGCTAGGGTTTCTTTTTCGATTTGTGCATATTTCTGCTGCGTGGCAGTTAAAGAGCGGGAAGAATAGGCTATGGGGTGGTCATCTTGTAGGATGACTGCGCCGACGCCGTACTGACTCGCGTCAACGGATAATTTCACTGCTTTGGACTGGTCAAAGTAGGCTAGGACTGGCGCTGTAGCAAGACTAGCTCGCAACTTTTGGAAACTGTTTTCCTGCGCTTCTGTCCACGTCCATGCGACGTCCTTCTTAAGCAGCTCTCGCATATGCGCGGATGCAACAGACAGGTTTGGGATGAAACGCGATACAAAGTTGATCATTCCAAGGAATATTTGAAGCTCCTTACGGTTTTTCGGCGCAGGTACTTGAATGATGTCTTGTACTCTTTCTGGATCCAATGAGAGTCCTTCTGCAGTGAGGAGATGGCCCATGTAACGTACACTGGACTGCAAAAATTGGCACTTCTTTCTGTTGAGCCTTAAATTGCATTCTCTGCAGCGTTCAAGCAAGGCGGTGAGGTTTCTGTCATGCTCCTGCCTTGTCTTTCCCCCAGACTAATATATCATCCATCACGACCGCTACGCCAGCCAAATTTCCAACCACTTCATGCATGGCACGTTGAAAAACCTCTGGTGCCGATGTGATGCCGAACGGCATGCGCAGAAACCTGTACCTTCCAAACGGTGTGCTCATAGTGCAAACACGCGAACTTTGTTCGTCAAGAGTTATTTGCCAAAAGCCTGAAGCAGCATCGAGCGTGGAAAAATATTTGGCTCCTTGCAGCCGCGGCAGTACGTCGTCCAAAGTCGGCATATGGTAATGCTCTCGCAAAATCGCCTTGTTTAAATCTGAAGGATCCAAACATATGCGTACCTTCCCATTCTTTATTACTACGACCATATGGCTGGACCACACGCACGGCTCTTTCACCTTTGTGATGACGCCGTCGCGTTCCATCTCGTCTAGCTTTGCTTTCACTGGTTCTTGAAGGGCGACGGCAATTCTCCTTGCGGGTTTGATGGTTGGTGGTACATCGGGTTTAAGCTGCAGGCGATAGGTGATGCCTTCAAGTTGTCCTAGGCCCTGGAAAATATCATCAAAGCCGGATACCAACGTGTCAGACGCTTCGACGTTGACTGCATCTATGCGTTGTATTAGGCCCAGTCTCTCAGCGACTTCACCACTTAGTGTAACTGGCACCTCTTGAGCGACAACAAAAAACGTAACCTTGGTGCTCTGCGTGCTGCTACAGACAGCAAGGTTTATCTTTCCGATTGCTTTTTGTGTGTGACCGAAAAAAAGCACGCAAGGTAGCGGAACTGTTTTGCGCAGGAGCCACTGATAACTTTCGAAAGACAGATTCTGGTATGACGCAACAGTTCGCTCCTGTGTCTATTTTGCACCTGATCATAGCACCGGCTACATTCAACGTCGCCACCCAGTGCTCATCATTCTTGACCGCGTGGACTTCCAACGTTTGCAGGAAGTATTCTTCGTCGTCGGTCATTTCTACATGTCGTATGTGTCGTCCTTCTGGCCGCGTTTCCATGCTTCGAGTGCGACACACGCTTGCAAAATGATTTCGGCCGTTACATTTCTTGCAATATTTCCCCATTGCCGGACATCTTCGAGATCTGTGATGTTGCAAGCCGCATTTCGGGCAGGGGGGCGGTTTTTTCTTGTACCGCGTCAATGCTTCTTTCAGATTCAAAAGAAGTGCTGCCTCGGATTTCGGCGACCTGTTCTTTACTCTGTTCTTTAGCACGGCAAATCTCAACCGTTTTGGCATAGGAGGGATTTTCATGGATAAGTCTCTGCTGAAGTTCCTTGTCTCGTATCCCAAGGATTATTCTACTGCGTAGAAGCCTATCTTCAAGCTCCCCGAATTCGCACTGCGCTGCTAGAATCCTGAGCTCTGTGATCCAATCGTTAAACGACTCGCCTTCTCGCTGGTTTCTGGAACCAAACCGGAACTCGTTGAAGGTGAGGTTTGTAACTGGTTTGTAGTGGTCTTCGAACTTCCGAGTTAGGACATTCCGATCTTTCTTGTCTTCCTCGTTCTCAAATTTAAAGGTTCGAAAAACCCGCCTTGCCTCTTCGCCGATGGTCATTAGAAATGTAGCGGCTTGAACATCTTGCGGCTGTGCCTTCAGATTCGTTGCTATTGCGAAAAGTTCGAACTCACTTTTCCAGATGTTCCAGTTATGGTAAACGTCGCCAGTGGTGTCGAGCGGCTTGGGGGGTGGTAGCAGTGTCGAACTCATGGTTGTGTCTGCAGTTCTGGGTGATCCGGACTTGTCTCGCGGGCTTGGGCGTGAGGGACTCTCGTCCCGTACTGTCTCCGTTAAGGCTGTGGTCGCATGGAACAGCTTGCTGCACGGCAGAAACTAACTGCCGTGCCCACTTCTGACACCATGTAGGCCAGACGAGTAGCGGGGAACAAAAGCAGTTTATTCAGTAATGCAGCCGAGTATATAAGGAGGCTTGCGATAAGCGGTGCGAGTGTTGCACATGCGCGTTGGTTGCCGTGCAAGCGTGACTTGCACTCTACTACACTTGCATGTGCTTGCGGAGGCTTTGTCCGTCCCTCCTTCCCGCGTCCCACCTCTCTCTCTCTTCTCCTACGCTCCTCATTTCTCTCCTCTAGGAATCCTCTACTCTACGGAGCGATGCCTACGTCCCGTTGACTCCATTCCTTGATCTTGCTTGCATGTGCTTGCGGAGGCTTTGTCCGTCCCGCGTCCCACCTCTCTTCTCCTACGCTCATTTCTCTCCTCTAGGAATCCTCTACTCTACGGAGCGATGCCTACGTCCCGTTGACTCCATTCCTTGATCTTGCTTGCATGTGCTTGCGGAGGCTTTGTCCGTCCCTCCGTCCCGCGTCCCACCTCTCTCTCTCTTCTCCTACGCTCCTCATTTCTCTCCTCTAGGAATCCTCTACTCTACGGAGCGATGCCCGCGTCCCGTTGACTCCATTCCTTGATCTTGCTCGCATGTGCTTGCGGGGGCTTTGTCCGTCCCTCCTTCCCGCGTCCCACCTCTCTCCCTCTTCTCCTACGCTCCTCATTTCTCTCCTCTAGGAATCCTCTACTCTACGGAGCGATGCCTACGTCCCGTTGACTCCATTCCTTGATCTTGCTTGCATGTGCTTGCGGAGGCTTTGTCCGTCCGTCCTTCCCGCATCCCACACCCCCCTCTATCTCCTCTCCTACGCCCCTCCCCCCTTTCTCTCCTCTAGGAATCCTCTACTCTACGGAGCGATGCCTGCGTCCCGTTGACTCCATTCCTTGATCTTGCTTGCATGTGCTTGCGGAGGCTTTGTCCGTCCGTCCTTCCCGCATCCCACACCCCCCTCTATCTCCTCTCCTACGCCCCTCCCCCTTTCTCTCCTCTAGGAATCCTCTACTCTGCGGAGCGATGCCTACGTCCCGATGACTTCATTCCTTGATCTTGCTTGCATGTGCTTGCGGGGGCTTTGTCCGTCCGTCCTTCCCGCATCCCACACCCCCCTCTATCTCCTCTCCTACGCCCCTCCCCCCTTTCTCTCCTCTAGGAATCCTCTACTCTACGGAGCGATGTCTGCTTCCCGTTGACTCCATTCCTTGATCTTGCTTGCATGTGCTTGCGGGGGGCTTTGTCCGTACCTCCTTCTCGCGTCCCACACCCCCCACAGCGCATGCGCGTCCCCTCCCTCTCTCTCATCTCCTACGGTCCCCCCATTCTGTCCTCTAGGAATTCTCTACGGAGCGGCGCCCGCATCTCGCGTCGCACACACCCACAGCGCAAGCGCGTCCCCTCCCCCTCTCTCTCCTCTCCTACGGTTTCCCCCGTTCTCTCTTTTAGGAATCCTCCACTCTACGGAGCGGCGCGCACGACAGGTGGTGCGACAGCTGCATACTCATTCTCTCTCCTGTGCAGCGCCACGATGAGTGCCGGGGCCGCTGCCGCGAAACGGGTGCGGCGACGTTTCTCCCGCTCAAACCAGCCATGTCCCAGCTGCTTCGCATCCACACATGGTTCCCTTTAGCGGGAGATGGGGAAGTTTTTTCTGTCATCAGTGGGCCATTCGCCACCAAGTTGTCTACATTAACAACCGAATTTAACCGTCAAGCTTCGTAGTACTACAGCGGTGCTCGAGAGACGTCATCCTTGGTATGGACTTCTTAGGCCTTCATGGTGCAGTCATCGATCTGAGATCAATATCGATGACGTTATCCACAGAAAAAGCACAACCGCCGCACACGCCGCAAGGGAATGACGCCTTCAATGTGCTGGAATACCAAGTGGCCATTCTCCCTCGCTCCAGCGTCAGCATTTCCGTCGGCACTGAGAAATCAACACACCTGCAAGGTGTCTTTGAAGGCAACCAGCGCCTGTAGATCAACCTCGAGATTTGCGTCGCAAGAGGACTAGCCGAGCTGCGATAAGGGAAAGAAACAGCGATGCTCAGCAACAAATGCAAGCACGTGAGCAAAGACACGACGGTCGACTACATCGAAGAAATTCTAGAAAGCAGCAAAGATTTCGCTCTTGCCTAGTCTACTGAACCTGCTACCACGAACAAAGCTCATCGACTAGCTTTCGACGTTAACGCAAACCTTCCGAACCATAGGCATTAACAGCTCAAAACCCTTCTGCTGCAATACAAGCGCTGCTTTTCGTCATCGTCATGAATTCCGCAGACTCTAGTCGCAAAACATCGTATTATAACCAACTCCGTCAGAGCCCGTGTCGAGTTTCGACGCGAAAACGCGAAGCCGTAATGGTGCAAGTCTACTAAATGTTACACGACGACATAATCCAGCCGTTCAAGATTTCAATAATCCTAAGTTATTTCCTAAGTTATTTTGATAGGGCTTTGAAAACGGCACTGAGTAGCCTTGTAATTAATGTCTTCCGGTATGTGGACGATTACCTTGTGCTTGTGGATTCTGCTTCCATAGAACAGAACCGCGCTAAGATTATTCGAGCAAAAAGGGCATGGATTGCGTTTCACGCATGAGGTTCCGCAAGATAATCTATTGCAGTTTCTTGATCTCGAGCTATCTTTTCATGCAAATCACTTATGCTGGTCTTACACTCCCCGTTCAAAGAAACCAATTTTAGATTACTCTTCTTCACATTCTAAAGTAGTAAAATCGGGTATAGCGCTTAACCTTCTGAATTCAGCTGTTACAAAATCATGTTACCACAAAATCGCCTCTGCTTTTTCAAAACAAATATCTAGGTTGCAAGGGGCAGGCTTTCCGAGCAGTGTTGAAGTGTTCGCCGCTCAGAAGGTTTTGCGAATGAAGAAAGAAAAAGGATGCCCTACAAAAGATGCAAAAAAAGCGACAGAGGTTCGCGGTAGTCCCGTATGTGCATGGGTTTTCACACAGGATAAAAAAAATGTGCAAAAAAAATTTAACCTTGATGTAGTTTTTTCCACCAGTGAAAAATTGCAGCAGTTGTGTCCCAAAATTGACACGAAAAGCAAAATGAAGGCAGGCCCCGTGAAGAATGGTTGTGGTGTTAAACATGTCAATTGTTTCACTAAGTGTCGGTCGAACGTAGTTTATTGCATCCCATTGTCTTGTGACAGGGTGTATATCGGGCAGACTGGGCGCTGCCTGAATGTGCGCCTGCGAGAACACAACAATGCGCTAAAGTCTGCCCCAGGTTTACATTTGTCTGCCCATTGCTCAAAGTGTGGTTGCGTACCTGAATTTTCGCGCACGTCTGTTTTATACACCCATCGCGACACTAAAACAAGGGAGATTGCGGAAGCCTTTTTCATTAAAAAGAATGCCGATAAGTGTGTCAGCTCTGCTTCCATATCGCTATTAGATTGTGAGCTCTCGTTTCTGGACGACACTTGATTTTGGTGGACCCTTCCCTCTTGTTTTTCCCTTTCCCTTCGTGTTTTTTCTGGTATATATTATCTTCTGTGAATAAATCCAAGTTTCAGTCTGCGCTTGTTTGTGTCCTCTTTCTGTGTCCCGTCAGTTTGCGCTGCCAATATTTCAATATGAATCTATACCAACTAGCCCGCCTTACAATCCTTCTGCCTTTATAACACCAGACGGTCTGTTCGAGTTCAAGGCCATGCCTTATGGTCTTCGCTCGGCACCTGCGACATTCCAACGCGTTATGGATACTCTACTGGCCGGCTTGAAGTGGCAGACTTGCTTTGTGTACTTGGACGACGTCGTTGTTTTCCTCAAACTTCGACGAACACCTCCAGCGCCCTGAAAAGCAATAAAGACCTCCAGACTCGCTTTCAAGGCAGAGAAGTGCCGCTTCGCGTATGCGGAACTCTTGTTCTTGAACTTACCTTGTAACACGACAGAAACACGACAGACTTAAAGAGAAAGGTGGGCGCTAAACTTCCCACTGTTTATTCTATGCCCTTCACACCCATCTTCTACATGCTCGAAGAAACGTCATTTCGTTTTCCGTCAAAGCAATTCATGGCGAGCTCATAACACGTCTCGCATTTCTGCTATTGATTCGGCTTCCCTTATTTCACGTGTGAGCTGATTCCTAGACCAGCCGATAACGATACAGCTAAACAGATTAGGGGAGCACCCACAACCTTTGCAGTGCGCTGCTAAGAACCCCAATAAAAATTCGGTTGGGCCTAGTTGGAACATAGCATTTAAGGTTAGCGCAAACAAGACTGACCACAAAGGATAGAATAGACGAGCACAAGCACCAGTGCTCGTCTATTCTATCCTTTGTGATCTGTCTCTTTTGCGCTTAAGTTTTTACCTTAAATACTCAGAACCCTCCCGCTGGAAGTGTATTTCTTGCGTTGTAGCTGTGTTCACGTAGTCTATCATTCATGCACCGCTTAGTCTGCCCTATATAGTACTTCCCGCGCGTTAATGAAAACTTGTAGACTACACAGCACTCACAATCGACAAATCTAACGTGGTGTTTTTTCTCACAAGCCGAGTGAGTAGAAAGTTTTAGTATAGCGGGAAACGCTTAGGTTAGCGTAAGCGTGAGTCTTGCCGCTAACGCTAAAACGGAACGCGCTGCGTGGCAAACGGTTGTCTTTTAGTACAGTAGGAGGCATTCCCGCTAACGCTAACGCAAGCGCATACGGTGCCATGCCATCTAGACAAAAACACTAAATGCACTGTAGGATCCACAAGTGCACCACTAACTCGAGCTTCAGGATCCAAAGTCACCACTGCTGCGTCTCCGTGCCGCATTTGGTTCACTGTTGTGTCTGGCGGCCCGAAACACATCACGTTCTTTCGACATATACCGCAATGGAGTATTCTTCAAGACCTTGTAACCTGCCTCGGATTGACATGTGGCCGTATTTGACTTATCTTGGAAACAGGTGAATGAATACAGCGTCGCCATCTCTGCGCGGCTACCAAAAACATGAGCGAACCTCGTAAACAAAATTTGTTAGGCCTACTACACCCCTAATCGACAACGTATCTCAAAAACAGAGCTATTTTATCGGCAGTAAACGGCTGGCGAAGCCTCATTACTCAAATCTAAATCAAATACAAGCATTATTTGGGAGTGAATGAGCTTAATAATGCAGGCCGACGACTAGAAAGATTCGAAGTGGACGGCTCTCGCTTCAACAGGCACCGCCATTACGTACGAAATCTCTTGCGTGCGTTAGCGTTGAACGCTATATTCCAGAAATAGCGTACGTACGTAAGAGCTGGGGCTACACTCTAAAACCTTTCACGCGTAGTAAGCGTGAAACGCGCTCCTCGGCATCGTAAAATACGTTTTGAGCACCATTTGCTCAAAATATGCGTGGTTTTCCTCCGCCCAAGCGTGACGCCGGTCGAGGAAACATGCATTTGCTTTATTTTACGCGCGATGGGGGATTCTATGCGTGAGAACCGGAAAACTCACGCTGAGCAAAAGTCCGCGCCGTCGATCGCAGTTCTCCTCGTCACGCGTATACATATCTTGATACAATCGCCAAGGCAGCCGTGCGACGTCGCCGTTACGCGCTTCTGATTGGCTGCTGTGACTTGTGCCTCCTTTCATTTATTTTTGTTTTCAACGCGAGCGCTTTGAAAGGTGGCGCTCGCTTCAGTATATACTTTTGGCGGGAAACGGGGTTAGAGCCGTTGGAGCCATTGACTCAGCAGGTACTTTGTGCGTCGTCTCTGCCAAGTGTCTGCTTGGCCTTCGAGTGTACTGTGCGGTGGGCTCGCATTGTGTGGTTGAGAAAAGTGGTGAAGGAGGAACAGCTTCATTAAATAACTTGACATTGATTGACCTGCGTGGTGTGCAGCGCGGTAGATGCAAGAACACCGAATGCGACTGCCCGGAATCCTCGCGCGACACGGCGCCACTCTCTGCCAACTGCGTACTATGGGCACTGGCCTGCCATTCACGGGCACTTGGAATACCTGGGTAAGCAAATTAACTTGAAATGTCTTGGCTCATTATATATTTTGCATCTATTTTCCGAACAGTGACGTTCTTGGCGTATTCTGTAGACCTTCCTATTGATCTCCGAACTTCATAGTAATGTCAAGCCAAGTTCTCCGCGTACAATACTCACGGATTGAAACGCGACAACTTAGGGCTAAGTAATTCACGTACTTCCGTTTCTAACATCTCGATTTCCTGTCATAGCGGCGTATTTTGACTCGAATGCTTACATCAGGTCCAGCATTATCTTTAGATGCCGGATTCCTGGCGACATGACATGGTTACCTTGAGTAATTGCTGATGGAAGTCGTTGTAGTAAAGAAAGTGATGTCGCTTTTCAGTCCGAGAGTACTGTAGCTTCTGTTTCACTCGCGTCGTGTGATCGACGGGGAACGATGACAAGAAAGAAGGAAGGGGAGTTGCTCTCGTTGCCGTGGCTGTGAGCCGTTTCTCCTTCGCCGCCGGGTTTCCAACGGTCTCCGCGTCTGGCGCTCGAAAGCTTTGGCTAGTTTGGCTAGTCGGCGCCAAATCAGTCAAATTTCACGGCTGCGTTGCGGTTCGCGGCGGTGGCCGTTTTCGGGCGAGGAGGCGCAACGCCAGTAAAGGGGCCGGCTGGCGCCTCGCGCGGTGGGTGAACAGCGCCTGCTTCCTCCGTGCTCCGCAAAGCGCCTCGAAAATGGCGAAAAATATATTGTATACTGTAAATTCACACAGTCGATGCGTACATTACGAAGCGTTAAAATTGTGCTACATCCTATAAAACACAACCGCGTTAAGGCCAGAATAAAATTGTGTGTTTGTGCTGCACATCTCGACTGAAGTTCGCTTGTTGTATGTGCGTGCGCAACACATGAGTCTATAACTATTATATGGAAGCCGCTATTGCCAAGAGATCGTTCTGGGTACAGACGAGATATTTATGTCGCAATCTAACATTATATGGTAAGATACAATTGCGTCACCTTCAGGAACTTCAGGCTGCTGGATGAAGTCTCAGTTGTGTGCAGTTATTATTTGCTTTACCGTGAGGAAGCACCAATACTTTACCGTACGGTGCAGTACGTTGAGCCAGTGCTTCTGCGGGCGGTAATGTTAGCTGTCGTGGCAGCAAGGATGGAGCTCTGTTGCGGTCATGTCGTGATCTTAGAGCAAACTTATACGGAATTACAGAAAGGCTGTTTTTTCTAAGCGGCTCAAGCACAGCAAACGTGTTAAAATAGTCAATTCGGACGTGCAACTTTCACTGTAAAAGCACAAAATTGTCACGAATACAAAAAGGAAGTGCTTTGTATGGTTCTCAATTTTGTAGTTAATAGCTCATCTTTTGAATGCTGTTTCTGAAATTCGCAGCGAATGCTTTATTGGTACAGCGAAATGCCGTACTATGATCCCCCGTTTCACGGTTCTTCTTTTTATTTTTACCGCGCTGAGTGCCTGTTCTGTCGATATGTGCATCTAAATACCACATATTTTTTAATTGAGATTCTCTGGGCGACCGTCCTTGCGATAGGAACCACGTTTTCGTTTTTCTGGAATGTCATCAACTATTCTTTAATACATTTTTTTTTAATTTATGCTGAAATAGATCGCCGGTGTACACCTTATACTTGACTGTACGAATTCAAAACTTGTTTGTACTGTTCTTGCTGGCCCCCCAATGCCCGTATAACTAAACCAACAGAAAGCCACGAAGTTTTGCTGATTGTGCGATGTATTCTGTGTTCGTGAAGTTTAATTCCACGTTTTCTCTTTCAGCTTGCCTTCGAAAGTAAATTGAGATTTTCAAGCACGGTCCAGGAGAATGTCAGACGCCTAAGGAAAATTCTACCTGCAGTGGCAACACTGGCATCCTTAGCGGACCCATCGTACAGAGAGGTCGACGTGTACTTGCGGCCAAGGCTCGCGAAAATGGCCCTAATTTCAGAGGTGAGTGAAATATTTTGTAAGAGCCAAGTTTCAGAGACAATTCAAAACATCTTTATTCTTCTAACACTACTCAGTTTTGAGCCGGGTATGAGGAGATTTAATGCCGCAATCGCAATGTGAGCTTTGCCCACAAAATCATTTTCATGAATTTGTGGTTCTGTACGAAGTGAAATTTTACAGCTGTCCATTCCATCAGGTACCAATTTAATTTCTCTTTTTTTATCTTTGCCAGGTTTCATCCGTAGACATTGTTGGCCGTGCATTGTGTGGGGTTACGGGAAGGAGCTGGCATGCGGCAAAGAGCCCAGCGAAATCCTGAAGCTGGAACCAGACACGTCGCTGGAAAAAAGCATTGGTGCTTTGTTTGCGTGTGTACTACGTAAAGGACCTTGCGTATCCGGCTGCTTTTGGCAGTTGCTTGGCTTCGTTCAAGCAGTCGTGAACTGTGCGGGACCGAAGAAATTCCATGGGCGGAGAAAATGGTGAAGGATTTGTTTACTAAACTACACTTCGCTTCAGTTAAGTACAGAGCACAGTTCGCGTGCCGCTCAAAGCGACATCAAAAGTTCATCTTGTGTCTATTTTATAGTTCCTGTGTGTGTTATTTTCTTGGATTGCTCTTCTATAGAGAGGAGCGTTCTTGTAAGTAAGTGAAAATAAAAAGTTTCACTCAAGTTTAAGGTTCTTGTAAATGTTTCGTTCTATTTAACTCTTTATCTTTGATTTAAACTCTCAAGCCTCGAAGCACTCCGCACTAAATCCCTCCCTTAATTTTCTTAATGACCGTGTATATAAACAATCGCGCCGAAAGAATCCAGATCAGCGGCTTAATTGTAGGATTCGCCAGATGCACTTGTGCAAGATGCTTTAGGAAAGTTTGTCCTGCACTGGCTTCCATGGCGTTTGGATTTGTGACTAGCGAAGTTTCAGGAACAATCCATAACGCTTTCATTCTGCCAACTCTACTCATTTTTGAACGGTCCACAACGAAGATCTAACGCCTCAATCGCAATGTAAGGCTTTTCGATCAGTGACTGGAGGCCTTCCTAATGCTTAGTTAAGGTGTGAGAGAGGATTTTTATTTACTTGATGCGGGATTCTCCTGCTCTATAAGATGTGTTTCTGACCGTCAGAAAGTGTTTAAAAATGAAGCTGAAAGAAGATAATCTTTGGAGTGCTTTATTTGTTATTGGTTGGCGGCTGCTTGGAGGGTAAATGTACTGGTTGCCCAGCATAAACTTGCTAATTACAAAAATCAAGTTTCAATTTTCATCCCTCCCATGTATTGACTATAGAACATTCCACTGCGACAGCACAACATGAGCTTGCTAGCTGCACCGTAAATACAGAGCGCACTGCCGATCTTGAGCTGTGTGCAGACACCCAACATGTGCCGTCGGATACAACATGGAAAGGGTAGCCAGTGAATTAATGAAAGATTGTCTCTTATTTCTTGCTTACTGCCTGTACTGTAAACCGTATTCCGTAATTATATTCCGGCTAGCAAGCTCATTTCAGGCTGTCGCAGTGTAGCATTCTATAGTTTGGACATGTGCAAGATGAAAGTGAGAGTTGATTTTCGCAATTAGCTAATTAATGCCAAGCATCAGAATATATATACCGTCCAAGCCGGCGCCAAGCCCATACAGCACAATAAATATCTTCTTCCAGCTTTCATTTTAGATGATTTCTAACGGCCGGAAAGGCATCTGAAGGAGCAGGAGAATGCCGCATTAAGTAAGTAAAACTCCTCTCTTACACCTTTTCTAAGCGTGAGAAAGGTCGCCAGTCACGGCTAGCAAGCGTGGTTTGCTTAGCGTGAAAGTGCACCACGCTTAGAACAAGCGTGCAAAAAATTGCCTCCACTCACGCTTGGCAAGCGTTATTTAAACCGCGAATCACGCTTAGGAAGCGTGATTTTTCAGCGTGACAGCACATCACGCTTAGACCAAGCGTGCAAAAAATCCCCCCCCCCACTCACGCTTGCTACGCGTGAAAAGTTTTAGAGTGTACGTTTACGTTCTGCGCATGCTCAATGTGGAGCACGCAACGCTAACCCTAAATCCTTGCGTTTGCTGTTTCCCGCTATGCTAAAACTCGTTAGTGACGTTATTTGGGCAAGTCAACTTGCAAAGCTCCCCTTGTTTTTTGGGCGCTGAAAAAACAACGCGTACGTTAACCGGCTGTGCCACTTCTTCAAGTTGTGGGAAATAGTGTGCATATAAGGTATCACACCTACCCTGCAGCCGGAAACCTGCAAGACTTCCCTGTTTTCTTTACGTGAATATTTGACTCACGTAAAGATGAATGGTGTTTTTTCGAGCACGTTTAAGATGGGTGTGAAGGGCATGTTATAAACAGTTGGAAGTTTAGCGCCCACCTTTCTCTTTACGTCTGTGCCGTGTTTCTTTCGTACATGTGCCGCGCTAATACAAGCTAAGTTCATGGATGACCAACTTGTCCGAGCCACAACACTTGTTCTTGGGCCACGTGATAAGCAAGTCCAGAGTACGCGCCGACCCACAGAAGACAACCGCCATCGCTATATTCCCGCCACCCGCCGACAAGAAAACCGTGCGTCGATCTCTCGGCATGTGCGCCTATTACAGGCGGTTCGCCAAAAACTTCGCCCGCATCGCCGAGCCACTCACTAACCTTACCAGGACCGACGTCGAGTGCAAGTGGGAAACTCCGCTGGAGGAACCATTTCAGGAACTAAAACGACGCCTGCAGACGCCTCCGTTACTTACGCATTTCCATGAATACGCCGAAACAGTAATATACACCGATGCAAGCAGTGTAAGACTCGGCGATATTCTTGTGCAGAGGACTGATGTACTGGAAAGGGTCATCAGTACAGGCCGGATTTTTAGGCACTAAAAAAGCGCGTTTTAGGCGTCAAAAATAGGCAGACAAACCAACGTTTTAGGCACCAAAAATAGGTAGGTAAAAAAACGTCTTAGGCCTCCAAAGTCGTAAATGTAGGCACAATAAATTTTTACGTAAAGGGAAATAATGTCAAAACAAAGGTGTGCGTGACCTGTATCTACGACAGGAAAACAAAAAGAAAAAAAATATTGTTTATGATGGCGCAATGGCACCAACATGCAGTGGAACATAGCCGTGCAATAGTCATTTTTCCCGCACGTTTTGCAGAATATGGTTTCCCCCCCTCATTCTCTAACATAGAAAGTCAATTGTCCACTGTCGAATCAACACACTCCCGTGTGAATTCCTTTTTGACATGACTGAGAAAGGAAGATCAGGAGCAGATAGCCAGGCCGCTAAAAGACCCTAGACTTTTTTTTTTTTTTTTGGCAGTCCTCACTTTGCACGTATAAAACTTTAGGGAGACACGTGAGCTGTCTTTAGAGACCATTATACTTTCGTCGTAGAGTCGTGGGACCCACAACAGATTTGACGCGTCTGTTTAAAGAGTGTCATGTGCGTTGCAAGTCAGGACTAGCTGAAAGGAGTCACACATAGTTTTTTTAGACTCTATCGGCCTAGTCTAATCGCGTAGGGTAAATTTCTCCCATGTCGATGAACACGTTAAGCAGTAATTTACAAACAAAAGAAAAGCCACGTGCACATCATGTTCTTATTCATTTTGATCTTCACTCTCCTTTCCCCTAACGGCTCTCCACGGCTCCGCAATCGCTAACCGCTCGCGCCACGTCAGCGCGGCAGCGTATGGTGGCCGGCGTGTCCCAGTTGAATGCTGCTATAATAGTTGTTGTTTTCCGAAAGCTTGTTGAACTAGAGGACTAGGTTGACACTAATAAAATTCCTAACAGTCCCTGTTGCCCGGAAGTATGAATAATTGTCTCAAAATGCACTCGCAAGTGAAATTTTACGTTGAAAAGCGTTCATACAGGGGTCAATTTTGCAAATAGGCATTTAGAGGCACTTTTAGGCATTTAGGCATGAACGCACAAAATAGGCATTTATGGGCACTATAAAAACACTATGGAAGCCTTTCCTAACCTCTAATTCATGTTCATATATCAAAGTGGCGCGATAGGAACGCAAGGAACAATATAAGCATTTGCCTAAAATCCGGTCTCTAGTCATCAGTTATGCTAGCCGGCCGCCATCAAAGGCAGAGGCCAACTATTCTATAACCGAAAAGGGATGCCTTGCCATCATCTCGGCTACATCAGTTTCGCCCCTACCTTTACGGCAGGCCCTTCAAAGTTGTGAGCGACCACCATGCCTTGTGTCGGCTAGCTAACTTGAAAGACCCTTCGGGTCGCCTCGCACGGTGGTCGCCTGAGATTTCAAGAATTGGATATTACCGTCGTTTACAAGTCAGGAAGAAAACACATCGACGCCGACCGCCTGTCTAGTGCCCCGATCGACCCACCGCCGCAGGACGAGATAGGATGATGAATGCTTCTTGGGAACCATAAGAGCCGACAACTTCGCCGAGCGACAGCGAGCCGACCCGGCACTCAGGGGCCTTGTGGAATACCTCGAGGGCAAGAGCGCTACTGTTCCGAAAGTATTCAAGAGAGGACTGGCGTCGATCTTCCCGCGAAACGGAGTTCTCCTAAAGAAGAACTTCTCGCCTCTTTGAGCCAAACACCTTCTCGTGATTCCTTCAGCAGTGAGACCAGACGTCCTCCACGCCCTACACGACGACCCGACGGCTGGACACCTCGGTGTTTCCCGCACGCTCGCAAAAATACAGGATAAGTACTACTGGCCACGCCTCGCCGCCGACATCGCTCGTTACGTCAGGACATGCCGAGGCTGTCAGCGACCCAAGACACCGCCGACAAGACCAGCAGGTTTTCTTCAGCCGATCGAACCATACACTCTAAAACTTTTCACGCGTAGCAAGCGTGAGTGGGGGGCGATTTTTTGCACGCTTGGTCTAAGCGTGATGTGCTGTCACGCTGAAAAATCACGCTTCCTAAGCGTGATTCGCGGGTTGAATAACGCTTGCCAAGCGTGAGTGGAGGCGATTTTTTGCACGCTTGTTCTAAGCGTGGTGCACTTTCACGCTAAGCAAACCACGCTTGCTAGCCGTGACTGGCGACCTTTCTCACGCTTAGAAAAGGTGTAAGAGAGGAGTTTTACTGACTTAATGCGGCATTCTCCTGCTCCTTCAGATGCCTTTCCGGCTGTTAGAAATCATCTTAAATGAAAGCTGGAAGAAGATATTTATTGTGCTGTATGGGCTTGGCGCCGGCTTGGACGGTATATATACTGATGCTTGGCATTAATTAGCTAACTGCGAAAATCAACTCTCACTTTCATCTTGCACATGTCCAAACTATAGAATGCTACACTGCGACAGCCTGAAATGAGCTTGCTAGCCGGAATATAATTACGGAATACGGTTTAGAGTACAGGCAGTAAGCAAGAAATAAGAGACAATCTTTCATTAATTCACTGGCTACCCTTTCCATGTTGTACCCGACGGCACATGTTGGGTGTCTGCACACAGCTCAAGATCGGCAGTGCGCTCTGTATTTACGGTGCAGCTAGCAAGCTCATGTTGTGCTGTCGCAGTGGAATGTTCTTATAGTCAACACATGTGAGGGATGAAAACTGAAACTTGATTTTTGTAATTAGCTATTTTATGCTGGGCAACCAGTACATTTACCCTCCAAGCAGGCGCCAACAATAACAAATGAAGCACTCCAAAGATTATCTTCTTTCAGCTTCATTTTTAAACACTTTCTGACGGTCAGAAACACATCTTATAGAGCAGGAGAATCCCGCATCAAGTAAATAAAAATCCTCTCTCACACCTTAACTAAGCATTAGGAAGGCCTCCAGTCACTGATCGAAAAGCCTTACATTGCGATTGGGGCGTTAGATATTCGTTGTGGACCGTTCAAAAATGAGTAGAGTTGGCAGAATGAAAGCGTTATGGATTGTTCCTGAAACTTCGCTAGTCACAAATCCAAACGCCATGGAAGCCAGTGCAGGACAAACTTTCATAAAGCATGTTGCACAAGTACATCTGGCGAATCCTACAATTAAGCCGCTGATCTGGATTCTTTCGGCGCGATTGTTTATATACACGGTCATTAAGAAAATTAAGGGAGGGATTTAGTGCGGAGTGCTCCGAGGCTTGAGAGTTTAAATCAAAGATGAAGAGTTAAATAGAACGAAGCATTTACAAGAATCTTAAACTTGAGTGAAACTTTTTATTTTCACTTACTTACAAGAACGCTTCTCTCTATAGAAGAGCAATCCAAGAAAATAACACACACAGGAACTCTAAAATAGGCACAAGACGAACTTTTGATGTCGCTTTGAGCGGCACGTGAACTGTGCTCTGTACTTAACTGAAACGAAGTGTAGTTTAGTAAACAAATCCTTCACCATTTTCTCCGCCCATCGAATTTCTTCGGTACCGCACAGTTCACGACTTGCTTGAACGAAGCCAAGCAACTGCCAAAAGCAGCCGGATACGCAAGGTCCTTTACGTAGTACACACGCAAACAAAGCACCAATGCTTTTTTCCAGCGACGTGTCTGGTTCCAGCTTCAGGATTTCGCTGGGCTCTTTGCCGCATGCCAGCTCCTTCCCGTCAACCCCACACAATGCACGGCCAACAATGTCTACGGATGAAACCTGGCAAAGATAAAAAAAAGAGAAATTAAATTGGTACCTGATGGAATGGACAGTTGTAAAATTTCACTTCGTACAGAACCTACAAATTCATGAAAATGATTTTGTCGGGCAAAGCTCACATTGCGATTGCGGCATTAAATCTCCTCATACCCGGCTCAAAACTGAGTAGTGTTAGAAGAATAAAGATGTTTTGAATTGTCTCTGAAACTTGGCTCTTACAAAATATTTCACTCACCTCTGAAATTAGGGCGTTTTTCGCGAGCCTTGGCCGCAAGTACACGTCGACCTATCTGTACGATGGGTCCGCTAAGGATGCCAGTGTTGCCACTGCAGGTAGAATTTTCATTTCGCAATTGTATCTTACCATATAATGTTAGATTGCGACATAAATATCTCGTCTGTACCCAGAACGATCTCTTGGCAATAGCGGCTTCCATATAATAGTTATAGACTCATGTGTTGCGCACGCACATACAACAAGCGAACTTCAGTCGAGATGTGCAGCACAAACACACAATTTTATTCTGGCCTTAACGCGGTTGTGTTTTATAGGATGTAGCACAATTTTAACGCTTCGTAATGTACGCATCGACTGTGTGAATTTACAGTATACAATATATTTTTCGCCATTTTCGAGGCGCTTTGCGGAGCACGGAGGAAGCAGGCGCTGTTCACCCACCGCGCGAGGCGCCAGCCGGCCCTTTTAATGGCGTTGCGCCTTCTCGCCTGAAAACGGCCACCGCCGCGAACCGCAACGCAGCCGTGAAATTTGGCTGATTTGGCGCCGACTAGCCAAACTAGGCAAAGCTTTCGAGCGCCAGACGCGGAGACCGTTGGAAACCTGGCGGCGAAGGAGAAACGGCTCACAGCCACGGCAACGAGAGCAGCTCTCCTTCCTTCTTTCTTGTCATCGTTCCCCGTCGATCACACGACGCGAGTGAAACAGAAGCTACAGTACTCTCGGACTGAAAATCGACATCACTTTCTTTACTACAACGACTTCCATCAGCAATTACTCAAGGTAACCATGTCATGTCGCTAAGAATCCGGTATCTAAAGATAATGCTGGATCTGATGTAAGCATTCGAGTCAAAATACGCTGCTATGACAGGAAATCGAGATGTTAGAAACGGAAGTACGTGAATTACTTAGTCCTATAAGTTGTCGTGTTTCAATCCGTGAGTATTTTACGCAGAGAACTTGGCTCAACATTAATATGAAGTTCGGAGATCAATAGGAAGGTCTACAGAATACGCCAAGAACGTCACTGTTAGGAAAATAGATGCAAAATATATAATGAGCCAAGACATTTCAAATTAATTTGCTTACCCAGGTATTCCAAGCGGCCGTGAATGGCAGGCCAGTGCCCATAGTACGCAGTTGGCAGAGAGTGGCGCCGTGTCACGCGAGGATTCCGGGCAGTCGCATTCGGTGTTCTTGCATCTACCGCGCTGCACACCACGCAGGTCAATCAATGACAAGTTATTCATGAAGCTGTTCCTCCTTCAGCACTTTTGTCAACCACACAAAGCGAGCCCACCACACAGTACACTCGAAGGCCAAGCAGACACCTGGCAGAGACGACGCACAATGTACCTGCTGAGTCAAAGGCTCCAACGGCTCTAACCCCGTTTCCCGCCAAAAGTGGATGGATGGATGGATGGATGCTATGAGCCTCCCCTTTATAACGGGGCGGTGACATGTCTGCCACCAGGCTCGAAAAAAAACTTTCTTTTTATGTTGGCCTAATGCCTTATCTACATTGATTAAATCTGTGTTATTACAGCAAAGAAAAATATAAGTTCACGGTCCATCTCTCTGCTTCTTAAGGCAGAATGACCTTATTTTTCCCCCTTCTTCATTTTTGTCCTTTATCTCTACTTTTCTGCCACCAATACTCTAACCGTCTCTTACTTATTTCTATCGCGGACGTGTTCAGCTTTCCATTGTTGTCCCTAAAACCCAAGGCTTCATGTAGACTCGTGCCCACACGTATATCTGGGTGGATATCGCCACATTCAATCAGTACATGTTCCATCGTTTCCTTAGTTCCCCCCACAGCATGTACATTGTTCTTCTTCGTTAGAGAATCTCGCTTTATAGCTACGCGTTCTAAGGCAACCCGACCTTGCCTCAAACAGTAAAGCGCTTCCCCTTGAATTATCATAAAACCTCTCCCTCCTTATTTCGTTTTTTCCCTTTCGGTAGTCACTGAGAGCCGGCTTCTTTTCCATCGCTGTCATCCAATAAGTCCTCTCCGCCTCTCTGACTTTTCTCTTAATGCTCCTTGTTGCCATGTCGCCCACACTGCTAGCCGTATATTTACTGGTGAGCCTCCTAGTTCTTTTTCTCCACTGCGTGTCGACGCTTTTTCTATACAAATACCTGAAAACCTTCCCTGCCCATCTACTCTCCTTCATTTTCCTCAGCCTCTCTTCAAATCTAATTTTGCTCTGAGCTTCCCTCACTTCAAAACCTGTCCATCCCATATCACCCTTTACAGCCTCATTTGTCGTCTTCCCGTGAGCGCCCAACGCGAGGCGTCCCACAGTCCTTTGATTTACATCCATTCCTGATTGCACCTCTGACTTCATGCACACCACTGAGTTCCCAAATGTAAGCCCCGGAACCATAACACCCTTCCACAGCCCTCGAAGCACCTCGTACCTATTGTATCCCCATAACGCTCTGTGCTTCATGATTGCAGCATTCCTCTTTCCCTTTGTTACCGATGCTTTCTCTTGTACCTCCATATATCTATCCCCCCTCATTTACCCACACTCCGAGGTACTTGTACTCGCTTACCCTCGGTATTTCTTGGCCCTGTATTAAGACCGCATGGTCTTCGTGATCGTTGAATACCATCAATCCACATTTTGTTGCACTAAAACCTAGTCCTAGAGCCTCGCCCTCCCTTCCGCATATATCTGCCAGCCGCTGTATATCATCTTGACTGTCTGCAAATAAGACAATATCGTCAGCATAAAATAGACCTGGAAGCTTCTGCTCAACCATCGCACCTGCCTGTTTGTGTGACAGATTAAATCCAATGTTGCTACCTTCTAGCGCTTTTTCCATCCTCACCATGTACAGCATGAATAACAGCGGGGACAAAGGACATCCCTGTCTCAGCCCCTTGCCAATGTCAACGCTGTCCTTGCTGCTTATTCCTTCCCATTCTACACAAACTGTATTTTCTCGGTATATTTCCCTCAAAAGCTGTATACAGTCGTCTCCTATGCCCACTTCCTTCAATATATCCCACAAAATTTCCTGATTAACGTTGTCATATGCTCCGGTGATGTCTAGATAAGCTACGTATAAGGGCCTGTTTTCTATTTTTGATATTTCTATACACTGTGTAAGAACAAACAGGTTATCTTCTAAACGCCTGTCGATTCGGAATCCATTCTGGAGTTCTCCCAAAATATCATTATACTACTTCAGTATATATATATACTTCAGTATATACTGAAGCGAGCGCCGCCTTTCAAAGCACTCGCGTTGAAAACAAAAATAAATGAAAGGAGGCACAAGTCACAGCCGCCAATCAGTAGCGCGTAACGGCGACGTCGCACGGCTGCCTTGGCGATTTTATCAGGATATATATACGCGTGACGACGAGAAGTGCGATCGGCGGCGCGGACTTTTGCTCAGCGTGAGTTTTCCGGTTCTCACGCATAGAATCCCCCATCGCGCGTAAAATAAAGCAAATGGACGTTTCCTCGACCGGCGTCACGCTTGGGCGGAGAAAAACCACGCATATTTTGAGCAAATGGCGCTCAAAACGTATTTTACGACGCCGAGGAGCGCGTTTCACGCTTACTACGCGGGAAAGGTTTTAGAGTGTAGAGTTTCCTAAAATTAACTACAGGGGACTCTGGCGCTGCGATCGTTCAGCCACCATGGGAATGATGGGTAGTACACAAATTTGCCTAGTCTTCGTGCTTCCGGCTTCGAACGCACGGCTTTGTTTATTGTTGCGTTTTCGTTCTGTTTCGGATAAAAGAATGGACCGTTGTGAACTTCGTGAGCCTATTTGAATTCGTGAGCCTAAAAAGGTCAAGGTGGTGAAGCGTAACTGCTAAACCTTTGCTGAACTTCGTATTGCGGCAAAGCGGATTCAGGTCACACGCAGCCAAAAGAACGAAGCCTAGGCAAGACTAGGCAGATTTGTGTACTACCCATCATTCCCATGCTGGCTGAAGCGCCGTGTGTTGCAGCTCCCACAGACACTAGCGCCACAGTTCCCTCTAGTCTATTTATAGGAAGCTCTATGGATCGATCCACCTCACCACCCGTTCCAGCAAATCGGTATGAACCTATTGGGGCCGTTTCCTACGTCGACTTGCGGGAACAAATGGATTGTCGTAGCTATTGGCTACCTCACCCGCAACGCCCAAACTAGGGCTCTACATAGAGGCAGTGCCGCCGAGGTAGCGAAGTTCTTCATTGAAGACATTGTCCTGCGTCACGGTGCCCCAGAGGTTCTCATCACCGACAGAGGTACGGCCTTTACTCTGGAGATAACTCAGGCAATTGAGTTACAGCCAAACAAGCCACCGCCGGACCACCGCATACCACCCACAGACCAGGCCTCACCGAGCGTCTAAACAAGGCCATCGCCGACATGCTGGCCATGTACGTCGTCGTCGAGCACAAGAGATGGGATGTCATGCTTCCGTACGTGACCTTCGCATACAACACGGCAGTGCAAGAAACGACGCAGCTGTCGCCGTACAAGTTGGTCTGTGGAAGGAGCCCGGCAACGACGCTCGACGCAATACTCCTAGCTACCATCAACGAAGACAATCTCAACGTCCCCAGTTATTTGCAACGTACCGAAGAAGCTCGAGAGCTTGCCCGCCTGCCTATCAAACACCAGCAGAGGATCGACAGCCGTCACTATAATCTTCGGCCACGCCACATGTAGTACCAGCCCGGTGACCGTGTCTAGGTCCGGACACGGATACGCCGACGTGGACTTAGTAAAAAATTTCTGCGACGGTACTTCGGACCATATAGGGTACTTCGACGTCTCGGCGCACTCGACTGCGAAGTAGTTGCCGACGGCATCACGCACTCTCAGCGAAGCCGGGCACGTCCCGAGGTTGTGCATGTGGTGCGCCTTAAACCTTCCTACGCGCGTTAGCGAACCTGCGGACTCAAGCTTTTTAGGGGCGAAGCTCCTTCGGGCATGGGTTAGTCCCTCGTTGTGCGTCGTAGCCACCTCTAGTACTCGGAGTGCTCACTAGATGGCGATGGCGCTGCGGCGCTCGCTCCATTCCGATGCGTAGCCACCTCTAGTACTCGGAGTGCTCACTAGATGGCGATGGCGCTGCGGCGCTCGCTCCATTCCGATGCTAGGAGACGGCTGCGCTGCGTGCTCTAGTGTGATAGGAGACCGTTGGACGGTGCGGCGACGCTAGAATCTCATTGGATAAAGGCGCATTGCACTCATTGAATCAGAGACCGCTTGAGGCGCGGCGGCGCTCGCTCCACCCCTGATGCGGGAGACCGCTAGAGGCCCAAAGCTATATATATATATATATATAAAATGCGTTCGCTCGTGGCGCGCTTCCTCTTTCCCTCGGCAGTGAGCGCGCAATGAGTGACGAAGACAAGGCGGCGGAGTGGAGGGCTCGGAAAGCGTGATGATGCGTGAAGCGTGATTTACATGATGATTGACTGGGCAAAATTTACGGAGGATTCACGGTTTACCGATGAACCTCCGGAGCTTCGCCCACTCATCATCATTCACTCCGTGGATATGCTGTCATTTTTTACTTCATTTTTACTTGCTTCATAGCAGTGCAGGGTTCCTGATTCCGCTACGGCTTGCGCTCATGCACCGCACGTGTGTATTCGCCAGTCATGCCTGGTACTCGGAACACACACGCAGTGCGAAAGTGCCAGCCAGAACAAGATTTTATAGCGCTACGGTGACGCCGGCTGAAAGCACAGATTCGCCTGTAGCGACAGTCAAGGCATGTCGCAGTCCGAAGGAGTTGAAAACCACTTTCCACTGTTCACGTTTCTTTGCATCGCGATAGTACGCCGTTACATCTGTACTAAACATGCGCAGTGCGCGTGCACGCGTTAGTCGTAATATCTCGTATTAATGGCATGCAGCCTTCGAAAGAGTACGGCAATGATTTGTTGCTGCATACTACAGTCATACTGCACGCAAAGTACTGCTGTAAAGCGAAATTGCTGGCGTCACGCTTCAATACACGCACCAAATGTACTTACTCGTACACTTTTACTGGAGCCGTAGTTTTTCCTGTTGATTGCAATTATCCACTGGCGGCGGAGCTCGGCGTTTTTCGTTGCAGATGGAAATCTGTGCAATCTGAAAACACCGCACCGACACGATTCCCGCGTCGTGTTGTGATGTTCACAGACAGTCTGAGTAATATCTTCCTCTTGCACTAATTGTTTTCGCATCCAAAGACGGTGCAGTGGTGTCCAGACAACTTCTTGTAAGCGGGAGCGCCCTGAATAGGCGCTTTCTCGTAAAGTCCTAGAGACGACGCTTGTCATGTTAATTTCGCATAACAGATACACGCCTTGGCAGTTCAGAATAAAATGGCGTCTGGGTGCGAGAGTATGCCACCGAGAGCCTAGGCGCCTGGGTGTGAGATAGACGTGCTCTGGACGCTTGATCAGTCGATAATTGATGCACTCGCTAGGCCTAATCGCCTCGCTAACCTGGTGTCAGCCATCTTGATTTCGACGGAGGAGGAACGCTTCTCCGAGGCAAAAGGGAGAAACGTTACCCCGTTTAAACACGACTATTGGGGACATCCCCGTTTCTTCCTTATAGGAACCCTGAAACGGTTTTCACTATAGTGTACAATTGCTTTTTCACCGTAAGAATTTTCACCGTAGGAACCGGGGTAGCTTCCTCGTGAACTTTCCTTCACGAGGGAGCTACACCGACGCGCTGGGCTCGGAGGTAGATTTGCTGCTGCTGTGCCAGTTGTTCCGTGATCATAGAGGGCGGTGGCGAGATTTGGGCTGGGCGGAGCCTATGCGCCGCGACGTCGCTACAAGCGCCCCAGTATATCGACGGCTCCTACCCCTGTTTACAAAAATGAAATAGGTGTATTTTTTTATTTCTTTTTGGTTACAAACGATTGGCCGAACGGCCGTAGTACCTCATGAAATCGATGGTCCGACAAAGCTTGCGTAGGGAATCCGACGAGTCTTTGAAAGTTTAAAGCCATTGTATTTTCGGTCGGCGTTTCTTGTGTTTCCATTTTTTTTTCAACATGCACTATTTTGTGGCAGAAGCGCCGCATTGTACAAAGCGTCACATCATGCAAATTTTGCGACGAGTGAGTGGCCTGAAGATGCCGACCCATTTCAAAGGGATGAGCTATAATTCTTCATTATGAGTAGGAGGCACGACATCAACGAGGACACTGGCTTCAAAAACGCTGCGCGTGGTACAAAAACTCGCGTGACTTCTTCAGCTCTCATGATGATGATAATAGTGGCGGGGGGCTTCCGCCTTCGAGTCCTCCTCTTAGACGAATACGTGAGGCACCCTGTGTATTTTTTATGGGCGATAAAAGCGACAGGGAGGAATCCACACCACAGGTTGTGCGTGTCGGCGTCTTTGTTTTTCCTACATTGATATCTATACGTAGTAATGAACAGTGCGACATGAAAACGAAATATAAAGCGAAGAACAACACGGGGCATGCACTGAAAGTCAATTGAAACATTTATTGCGCAAAACCACGCGTCAATTACAGATCCGCATACCGCGTGCACATGAGGGTATGGTTGTAAAAAACTATTTACAAGATGAACAAAGCAATAACTATCTTCGCACGCTTAGATTACCAAAGCTTTTGTCAAGCAAGACAATCGAGGCCTGTGTGACGCCTTCTTCACCACCTTGTTCATCCTTCTTGCTTTCGACTTCACAATTGTCCTTTTAATTGTTCAGGATAATGGCCGTGCTGCTCAGTGATCTGGACGGCGGACTCCGTCTGCGCCTTGTTTGTCCTTCTTCCTATGACTCAATGATATATCAGGTTGTTCAAAACAAAGTCAAGGTGCTGTTCTCCATTTTAAATTTCACTTCTCTCGTCCAGATTAGGAGGCGACGAAGGTTGTTTACTCCCGAGGGGCAGGGCTCTGATCAAGAGAAGTAATGACCACCGGATCGAGAAGAAATTTGTTTGCGTGTGTGCGTTTGTGCATTTTTAGTTTTCATCAAGGTGACCATCGTCGTCACACAAGATGGCGTTTGTAGATTCCATAAAACGTCTGTGCCACCTCTAAGTCGCGGTCAACCACCTTCAGAGATTCTAATAGCCGGCTAATTATTTGCTACATGTTGTAATGCTTCGTAGCGATAATAAATTTATTCATTAACATGTACTATTGCGTAACATGTACCGGTACTGGTTTCCTCGCGCAGAATTTGGCGGCGTCTGTGACGAATCATCCGAACGTCACGATATTCTTGGGTATCAAGCTGAAGGAGAAAGGCGATGACCTGGCCACGAAAAGCAACCTTGCCGCAGACCTTTTCCGCGCTGCAAAGGACATGAGGTGAGTGTCCTTAATTTCATGTCTAATGCACTCCTCCTCCCTAACCGAACACAAAGAGCCAGCAAATTAATTAGAGCAACTGTGTAGTGTATATGCCACTCTTTAAACTTGGATATGTTGCAACGTGATTTCACTTTGGCCATTTTTCAACGTACTGAAAGTGTAAGTGACAAGCACGTTGCCTGTCTCGCCGCCTTTTTTCAGATCTCTTGATAAGTTGAAATTCAATATCGCAATGTACATGTTTTAATAACGCAACTCTCTTCCACAATTACTCCACAGCTGTGGGTAGATTTGGTGGCCTTGAAAAGTCGACTTGCTGCGCAAGCAAAAGGAAAAAAGAAGGCAGACAGCACTCTTTCCTGTCTCCCTTCTTTTTTAAGTGGAAAAGGCTGAGTTCCGAAGGAGGACAAAAATTTACGTATGTCAGTGAGGAAAAAGGTACCCGGCGAAACACCAAGTGAAAAGCGATTTAACTCAAGATGTATACCGTGGGCGCGGATGTGATGTCGACTTGCAGAAGACGCGAAAGGCGGGCCAGTTGGTACATAACTTTAAACTTCAGCGCAAAGACGGGATGAAGGAAGCTGACAGGAGGACGGGCGCTGACTGCCAGCTCAAATTTTTATTGACGAAACCATGAATATAAAGAGACACGAAAGAATGAAAAACGATTAGTTTGCCATTTTTAGTCACGTGCGTGACGTCAAATAATTGATTTCTTTTTCAAACAGATCAATCGCCCCTTTGGTGAATGGCAAAAGCCTCGAATATCTCCCGCGCGCGCTTTTGGCGATAGCGTTTTAGGACGGTGACGTGAGACATACTGGGAGTATACACCCATGCCTGGCACAATGTGTGGCTCCATTACTACCAACACCAGTCTATAATGAATTGGCGTGTTCGCGAAGGCTATCGTTGATGCACCGGTCAGTCTGTGCCACGTACACACTGCCGCGCGAACACGGAAGTTCATGTACGACACAGGTTGCGCACTTGATGAATGGCTCGGCGTGTTTCCTCGAACAGCTTGCTCTGCTTCCTTCCTTTTCGTTCACACGGCGGCACATGCCGCCCAGCTTGAAGGGCGCTGAAAACAGCGCACGGACACCAGCTCGTCCAGCAGCCTTCTTGACCCTGTGTGCAGCCACATGTACAGGCGTGAGCAAAAGTGTGCAGACCACGGGATCGCGTGGTCGAATGCATCGACGCGCCATCTAGCGTCGTGACGCCTGCTGCGGCGCGCATGCGCGTCCCGTCGTATCAGTTGGCCTCTCATGCCACTCTGTCCGACGCGGTTACGGCGCTCGTGGCCAAAACGACAACTGGGTGTCGCTTTCTTTGCTGCATAGAATCTGTGCCGTTCTTTTACGTAGCGGCTGCGAAGTGGCCGGTTCAAGCACCGGGCTCGCGTCGTTTTCTACACCGGTTGATTAGCCGAAGTAAGCATAGCTAGCATCGCATAAACTGATGAAGCCAAGCACGCAAAATAGAGTACCTCGGGTGGGCTTCGATGTCATACACATTAATCACTAATAATTATAATTAGTGTTAAGGCTAATTACATTTATTTAGCTTAATGAGACTCAACTCGGTCAGCAGTAATTAGTATATTCCTGAGCTTGGATTCTCTGAGCTCATGAGAATTCGATTTCAATTACTTTAATTGGGTTCAATGAGATTTTGCTTAGTGAGACCTAATTATGATCCGATTAGTGTGATACCATTATCAACCACGCTTAATCAGATTTATTTATACTTACCTTGGCGCTGCCTGATTAGCTTACTTATGCATAATTAGCGTAATTATGTCACGTGAATCTCCAGTATCCAGGGCGTGTTTGTTTGGATCTCAGGCTAATAAATCAGGTATAATTAGTACTCGCCTTAACACTAATTAGACGTAAATTTGCTTAATTTGTTTGGAGTCTATAATGAGTAATTAGTATATCCCTGGGCTTGGCTTCTCTGAGCTCATGGGGAAGTCGACTTGGATTAATTGGCCGTGGTTAGGTTTGCGTTCTTTAGGCAAATTTCGCTCGGCTAAATTAAGAGATCGCATGATCAACTATGCCTAATTAGATTTGGCTATACTTACCTCGACTCATCTGGGCTCATCTAAGCTTAACTTCGCTTAACATGAAAACAGCAAGCTGGACTAGGCTTAATTTAACCTATTAACAGCTGACTTTTTTAGGTGATACCGTGCTCAACTATGTTTGATTAGTTTCGGCTATACTTACTTTGACTTAACTAGGCTCATTTAGTTTAACTTGGCTTAACGCGACAAAGGCAAGGTGGGCTGAGAAAACTTATTTTTGTGTTTCCTGGCTTCATCCGGTTATGCGATGCTAGCTATGCTTAGTTCGGCTGAGCAACTGGTGTAAAAAACGACGCGAGCCCGACGCTTGAACCGGCCCCGTTGCAGCCGCTACTTAAAGGAACGGCACAGATTTTGTGGAGCAAAGAAAGCGACACCCAGTTGTCGTTTTGGCCACGAGCGCCGTAACCGCGTCAGACAGAGCGGCATGAGAGGCCAACTGATACGACGGGACGCGCATGCGCACCGCAGCAGGCGTCACGTCGCTAGATGGCGCGTCGATGCATTTGGCCACGCGATCCCGTGGTTCTGCACACTTCTACTCACGCCGTACATACGTAAGGCATTAGTGCTGCATTGCGGTTTGGCTCTCGTTTTTCCCGAATAGAACGCCCCTGCACCAGGGGCGTAGCCAGAAATTTTTTTCAGGGGGGGGGGGGGGGCCTCCTTGATTTCGGAGGGGGCACTTCCTTGAAATGGCCATTTTTCGCTATGTATGCCATGGCGAAAAAAAATTCAGGGAGGGGGGGGGGGCACGTGCCCGGTGTGCCACCCCCTGGCTACGCCACTGCCCTGCACCTGAGTCAGTAGCACCTCAACCAATGACACAATCACTTGAGAGAATCCCGCGGCCCGCAGCCTCGCAATCTTGTTTGAAAAACTAGGCTGCAGCCTGTGAGCGCAGGAGTGGCGTAAGGCATTCCACATGGCGGACAGTGCAGTGCCTCTTTTCACAGACTTCGAGTGTGCGGAGCTGAACGGCAGAAGGCTCTTCTTTGATCGGGGCGAATATTCCCAGGAGACGTGGTCATGTTGAAAGTGCAGGACCAGGAACCCTGTACTGCTATCGGAAAACAATTCGCTGGTGAGCCTGAAAGATCCAAGAGCGCGCTCGAAGGTCCCGATGATGCTTTGAACTTTTTCCCGATATGCCTCCGGTGTGGACGTAAAAAGAATCGGAAAATTGTCCACAAACCGGAACACATGGACCACCCCGAACCACCCAAGTGTTTAGACATTGCACGGCCATACTGGGCCAACAGAAGGTCACTGAGAGCTGGTTCCATGCTGTAGCCGATACACACACCTGTCTTTTGCGCATATAAGGTTGCTTGGTCTGGTCCTGCACTTTCAACATGACCACGTATTCTGGGAATATTCGCCCCGATCGAAGAAGAGCCTTCTGCCATTCAGCTCCGCCAACTCGAAGTCTGTGAAAAGAGGCATTGCACTGTCCGCCATGAGGAATGCCTTATGCCACTCCTGCGCTCACAGGCTGCAGCCTAGTTTTTCAAACAAGATTGCGAGGCTGCGGGCCGCGGGATTCTCACGACAATTGATTGTGTCATTGGTTGAGGTGCTACTGACTGAGGTGCGGGGGGCGTTCTATTCGGGAAGAATGAGAGCCAAACCGCAATGCAGCACTAATCCCTTACGCCTGTACATGTGGCTGCACACAGGGTCAAGAAGGCTGCTGGACGAGCTGGTGTCCGTGCGCTGTTTTCAGCACCCTTCAAGCTGGGCGGCATGTGCCGCCGTGTGAACGAAAAGGAAGGAAGCAGAGCAAGCTGTTCGAGGAAACACGCCAAGCCATTCATCAAGTGCGCAACCTGTGTCGTACATGAACTTCCGTGTTCGCGCGGCAGTGTGTACGTGGCACAGACTGACCGGTGCATCAACGATAGCCTTCGCGAACACGCCAATTCATTATAGACTGGTGTTGGTAGTAATGGAGCCACACATTGTGCCAGGCATGGGTGTATACTCCCAGTATGTCTCACGTCACCGTCCTAAAACGCTATCGCCAAAAGCGCGCGCGGGAGATATTCGAGGCTTTTGCCATTCACCAAAGGGGCGATTGATCTGTTTGAAAAAGAAATCAATTATTTGACGTCACGCACGTGACTAAAAATGGCAAACTAATCGTTTTTCATTATTTCGTGTCTCTTTATATTCATGGTTTCGTCAATAAAAATTTGAGCTGGCAGTCAGCGCCCGTCCTCCTGTCAGCCTTTGTTCGTACCGTCTTTGCGCTCTTTTTTTTTTTTTTTGAGGTTAACGCCTACTTCGAGGTCGTTCCAGTCTGGATAATACGAGGAAACAACTTACGGTGGTATTGCGTATTCAGCATGTTGTCACGTGGTCGTTATGGTGAAAAAGGCTCCAGAAGGACTCGGAACTATGGAACCTTTTATTTTGCTGAACTTGTGCCCCGGAAAGGACAAGTCAAACTGCAAGCAATGTACAGCTGTCATTTTTATGAAAGGGAACACGCGGGCGCGTGGCCCGCGCGCGCTCCGGCGGCTGCTTGCAGCGCGTTCAAGCGGGAGCGAGAGCAACCACAGCCTCTTTTCGCGTCATCTAGTGGCGAGCAAAATAACCAGTCATTGGTGATATGGAATCGGCGGCAAGATTGCAGCCCCCCTCCCCCTTCAAGGTGATTACGCAAGATGCCGCGCATCTTGTTTGGCTATTCACGTTCTGCGCGTAATCTTACCAGACTCATCCCAAAGAATCGCGAAGCTTCTCAAGCATTGCGGCGCGGTCTGCGCCGAGCGTTCCTAACAGTTTTTGTTGCTGAAACCTGAATCAATCAAATTAACGCGCGTGGCAATATATGCATTACTTGTTCCATAATCTTCATTCACTCATTTGCATAGGCGTAATCATTTGCGCTGAGACAAATTTTGTGACGTACGAGCCGAAGGGACGGCATAAGCCTACTAACTTTTCTTCGAGTGGCTAGCCTTGGAAGTGACGATGAGCGAGAAAGGTTAGGAATGGACGGCACCTCGTCATAATTATCCGAAACCAATCGTAGCGAATTGTGTTGATGCTACTCCCCCTTCTAGCATTTCACTTCACATCGGCGTACTAGAGAATAGGCGCGACCAATAGTCTTCGTTGTGGCCTCGAGAGTTGCTCGCAAACTCCTATGCTCTGGCAGTGCCCCGCGAATGCGGGGGGCGGATTTATGTGACGAGGACTCGTGGCGGCGGAGTTTACACAGCCTGGACCTGGTTCTGCAACTACCGGCTGTCCGGAGGGCCCGGGCCATCGCGGAGGGTCTTCACCGTTCAGTGCCGACCTGGTTAGAGCCGCCGCCTGGTTGAGGGGGTCTTCGAACTTCCTTAAACTATAGTCCCTCTGGCCTTTTAATAAAGTTATTTGTATGTATGTATTAACGTTCGGGCTACCCCACGGGAATCATGTTCCCAATGAAAACGTCAGCACAGGTGCTCGCCGTTTTATGTGCAGCACATGACGTGACTAAGGCACTTGTAGTACGTCAGTGGAAGATTACCTTCGCTGCGATTAAGAGCGTGTGGCGTGGTGAGTCTAATAATTGAATAGCCATGCATAGCCAGCGCCTCCTCTAAATAGAGGATGCGCTGGCATAGCAAAGGAGCAAGAAAGGAAAGTGCGGATCAGGAGGAAATGAGAGGGTAAAGCATTGCATAGCTGTGAATGGCAGGCAGAATCAAGTATAGCATAGCCGCGTGCACCAAGTGGTCGGAAATCGAACGCATGCGAATTGAACACGACCGCATGTGAAACGAAGGCAGATTAGCCGCGAATCGTGTTGCAATTTTCAGAAAGAAAAATGAAAAAATCCCTCTCAAGCACTCCGTACAGATGGTTAACCAGCGAAGCTGAAACGTGTGGCCACCCGCGGTTGCAGACGTCGCAGCCGAAGCCAAATTGCCGCTCGAGGAACTCTCGCCAAAAGCGGGCGTTGGCCCCGGCGAACGCGTTCCCGACATTGACGCCACGTTGACGCAGCTCTGCCCGCAACGCCATCTCCTCGGCTCGCCGTTGTCACATATGCGTTCAATATCTCGAGTTAGCTCGGCGTCGTGGTTAGCAGTATCCGCCCGCCATTGGGGCTTGCATTGCACTTCGCGATTTAGCGTGGCTTGGAAGGCTGCCGGATCCTCGGTACGCAGTTGCTGCATGCGCTTGGCCACCCGGGCCTCTCCTTGTGTACGAAATGCAGCATCGGCTCGGCGAACTCCCGTTCTCTCACGGATCTGCTGTCGGCACTCTTCTTCGAAAGTTGTCTGCTGTTCGGGAGTTCGTACGATCTGTCGCCTACCCATGTGGAGGTTGTAAGTTGAACCTGCCGCGCGCGGGAAACGGCGGCAAAGCTGCGACGGGATGGATGACGTCACTGACGGTGCAGCGAATGGCGCGCGTGTTTGGGTACGACACAGAGAACGACCTCACTAACGTCATTGCCAATGGCGGGCGCGCTTGGGTGCGACGTAGAGAACGACCTAATTCACGCCTCAGCCAACGGAGACCGTTATCGAAACTTGTGCCGGACGGTTTTTCGTTTCGCCTAGCCATATACAGCTTTCGCTGTAAAACTCGCACAGATTGTGTTTGTGTGCCTTCTTAGGGCAAAATACAAAAGCCACACAAAACGTCGAAAACGACGAAAACGGAAAAAATGGAGCAGTAGAAACAGGTACAGAGAGCAGAGACGTGGCACTAACAACTGAAGTTTATTTCGGAAACAACCTTCCTCCCAAGTCCGTACAACGCATGCGCAGATAACCAACCAAACAAAACCAAAAAGGAACCAAAAGATACACCCGGCAGCTAACCAGAGTAAATCACCTTTGTGCTAAAAACAGACATTCTTTCCTGGTGAGATAGACTGAGGCTGCGCTAACACATTTGTCAGGACCCAGTTTCCAGATATGAAATGCCTCAATAATCTCCCGTTCACGCTGCGTCTTAGCCTTGCCTAGAATTGTGACCTTATCGAAAAGGGGGTTACACCCACATGACTTGCAGTGCAGCGGCAAGTTACCACCAGTGCCCGAGGATAGCAGATTTCCATGCTCCCTCAGCCGAACATTGATACATCTACCAGACTGTCCCACGTAAAACCTGTCACAACTTAACGGGATGCAATACACCGCACATGTGATACACTCGCAGTATTTCTTCACATGTTTTATGTCACACACACTGCTTACTGTGCCGAGCTGCGCAACCCTCTTGCAAAGACCCGCGAGTTTGCTGGGTGCAGAACAGACCAGTCGAACATCAATGCGGGCCGCAACCTTCTTCAATCTGTGTGATATGCCATGGACGTACGAAAACATGTGAAGAAATACTGCGAGTGTATCACATGTGCGGTGTATTGCATCCCGTTAAGTTGTGACAGGTTTTACGTGGGACAGTCTGGTAGATGTATCAATGTTCGGCTGAGGGAGCATGGAAATCTGCTACCCTCGGGCACTGGTGGTAACTTGCCGCTGCACTGCAAGTCATGTGGGTGTAACCCCCTTTTCGATAAGGTCACAATTTTAGGCAAGGCTAAGACGCAGCGTGAACGGGAGATTATTGAGGCATTTCATATCTGGAAACTGGGTCCTGACAAATGTGTTAGCGCAGCCTCAGTCTATCTCACCAGGAAAGAATGTCTGTTTTTAGCACAAAGGTGATTTACTCTGGTTAGCTGCCGGGTGTATCTTTTGGTTCCTTTTTGGTTTTGTTTGGTTGGTTATCTGCGCATGCGTTGTACGGACTTGGGAGGAAGGTTGTTTCCGAAATAAACTTCAGTTGTTAGTGCCACGTCTCTGCTCTCTGTACCTGTTTCTACTGCTCCGTTTTTTCCGTTTTCGTCGTTTTCGACGTTTTGTGTGGCTTTTGTATTTTACTCAGTATGTACCAACTTGCCCAACAAGCAACTCTTCTAAACCTTCTTAGGGCGCTATTTTGTAAGCGTTCTAGCATAGAACGGGGAGGAGGATAGAACATGCGCGATTGGTCGAGGCTATGAGGCTATTCCGACGGTCAAGACGTGCGAATAGCCACAAAATGTGCTTAGAACGGAGAGGAGGTTGTTATAACGGGCTCGGGCGTCGTTCTATCGATGGTATGGCTACAAAACAGTCTCCGCGGACAACTCGGCTTGGATCGAAACGTAAGCGGTGGGGCCGGAGGAGTGGGTTTCTCGCGCATCTCTCTACCGCCTCACAGCTGACGCCTGTCCGCTGCTGTGTACTCGTGGGTGAGCTCGCTAGCACGTAAGGCTAACTGGGGATGCCGCTCCATAAATGAAAGCAGAAACGCCCTTTGGTTGTCGGGAAAGCATGGACCTCTTCTCGATTGCTGCGCTATTTCGACAACTGGGTAACGGTTCGAATTGTCGCGCCGTTTGAATTTTACAAGTACGCTAATACTGCTAATACTAGAAGCATTGGTTTAAACAGCGTGGGGGCCAGCGCCACTGCGATACCACCTGGCGTTACGTCAAGACCTTAACAGAAGTTAATTGTCAAAGTCACCGAGCTCTTCAACTTCAAGCTGCGAAAAACAATGCCTCTGAATCTTGATGTTCAGTTATAATAATTATACATTTCTTTATGCACTGCATACATTCCCGAACTCCCCAGCTCGCCTATTGGCTGTTTGCTTCCCTCCTCTTTTTTGTTCTATCCTCCTCCCCGTTCTATGCTAGAACGCTTACAAAATAGCGCCCTTATTTCTCTCAAATTTCATTCGTTTATTGCAGTAAAAATTTACACAAACCGCACATGTAGCGTCAAATAATTATCGCACTGTCACGTCCTACTGTGGGCGACATCAGATCACAGATATCTACGTAGAGCAGCGACGTCAAAGCAGTGACAACTACCCAGCGCCATTCCTTGACGTACGTCATCGCCACCTTCTTTGGGAGCGCGCCCGCGAGAAGGGCAAGTGGCGTTCAGCTTGAAATATGACCTATGACCGTATAGGGTTCCAAATTTTGGCAGACGTCATCGTGAACGCCCAGTGTATGCATTGTGCTCGTCAGCTCAATATGGTCAGACCTGGTGAGAGGCCCTTTAATGGGTCGGCGCTTGCGTTCGCGAGTCGCTTCTGCCAAACAAGATTCGAGAGCGGCACGCAAAGGCCGCAGAGCCCGCATCAAACGCTACGCAGCTTTTGATATCCTGCGGACGCCCGCAAAAAATCGTGCTTTAACCTCTACTTCCATGGCCCGTCGGCAGAGGGGTGAAAAAGGGGCACTTGCCCCTCTCAAGCCACACCAGAACTTCGGTACCTCTCCCGCCAGTCCTTACCACACCAGCGCTGCCCGCCCTACGCCCCAACGCGATGCAACATGACTTCGCACCCCCCAAGACAAAATCCTGCCGACGCCCATGTCTACTTCCTCCACATCCTCCATCGAACTTCCTACCCTGACAAATTCGCTGGCTGTGAAGCGGTACCAACGTTATTTCACGCAACGCTGGAATGTCCGCGTCCGCCTGCCTCTTTTATCTCCTGTCCCATTCCATTTGAAAAGCTTTGATGAAGCGCGAAACGACACACGGACACGAGAAGGCACATATGGACACCACGCAGCGCTACTAGCAACAACATGTTTATTTTCAAAATCAGACTGCTTTTAAACCCTGATCGCCAGGCAGACAGTTCAGCACGTGAGATCACTGTGCGCTCTTTCCTATCTGACTCCTTTCTAAAACGTTCTGCGCACTAAGAAACTATTTTTCTTTTAAAAATGCACTCAAATCTATGCGCGACAAGTCACTATAAAAAAAACCGATACTACCGTGTATCACCGCTTGCGCAGGAAACCCAACTCCTTGTTTGACAATGCTATTGAAGGCATACTAATGCACAAATCACCGAGCGCATCGATAAGCTCGGCTTCCATGATTAAACGCGTGGTTTCATCCTTATGTCGACCAACAGTGACAGTGTTCTCGAACAAAGGCCGACAACCACATGCATGAACGTGAAGAGCGAGAAATCCCTTCAGGCGGAAGTTTATTCGACTTGTAATTGTGCTCTCTAAGCCGCTCATTCACACACCTACTGGTTTGGCCGACATATTGTTTCCCACACGAAAACGGAATACGATAAATAACAAACATCTTGCAGTCAACAAATTTGTTTCGATGCCTTTTTGTGCACAAGACATGTTCCCTTCGAGATGGATTTGTCATAGCACACAATTTCCCGAGTTTATCAGGCACTGAAAATACCACCCTAATATTGTCGCGAATCGCCACCTTCTTGAGATTATGTGACAGCTGATGAACATATGGAATTACGGCCGTGCATCTCGTTTCTGCCGTTAAATGGTCTTGCGTGTTCTGCTGGCTTGCCGTTCCGCGAATTCTTTTCAACTTTTTTTCTGCGACAGACACTAAAACATCGTCCGGATAACCAGATTCTTGCAATCGTGAGATGTGATTATGGAAGCTTTGCTTCGTTAGATGGGCACATGACTTGTGCAATGCGTTACTGAGGCACGTCGTCGCGATAGCTCTCTTGGTTAGTTTGGAATGATTTGAATGAAATGAGAGTAACGCTTTTTGAGCACGTCGCTCATAGCACCAGCATTGCCGGTTGTCAGAACACACAAGTCCTAAATCTAAAAACCGGATACGTCCGTCACTCAGTAACTCAACTGTCACTTCAAGGGGCTAAGACCCTTGAAGCCTTCATCAAAGCTTTTCAAATGTTTCACCAACAAGCCCACATTGCAACTCTCGTCCCATTCCAACTCTCGAAGACTGGGAGGCCACGCTGTGGGACGAAACCCCGGGTGTCCAGCGAGCGCTGGTCCGTCGGGCACGGGACGCGGCAGCGCTTGTTGGAGCTCTGGACTGAGAGCCCTCCCGACATTTTTATATGGTGCCAATGAATAGCTTTTTTTCTCTCTCGCACTCTCCTGCGCACAGGGCATGCGCAGTTTCACCTCTGCGCGTTTCCTGCGCACGCAGAGCTGCTGCGGACGCCCAACCGTCTAATATCTTACCAAGAAGGCCTTCAACACAAGCTGCTTGAGTACGTCACTGAAGGACAGGCTCCGCACTTTCTACAGCTTTCACGTTGAGTGCAACTGCATACATTTTTGTCTCCCTAGAAATCACACGGGTGTTTTTCCAGTTTACAGCACGTGACGTAGTTGCACAGGGTTCGGCCACAGCAGTGAACGCAACGTATTTCTTCTTGACGTCGTTCTTGTGCTATTGGCGTCTTGTCTTAAAGCTGCCGGTCCCCCCCCCCCTTAGGCATATCGATCAAAAGTTTGTCAACATTAAGAGTAGTCGCCGTGCTTCAGTGCCGCAAGGTTGCGCAGAACAGCTTTGTTTACGCTCATGAAACTCCACTCTTAAGGTGCAGCTTACAAGTCATTTGATAAAGGCACTGTCGAGTTTATCAGCAGTAACGAGGTTCTTGTCGCCCATGGTGGATTCCACGAAATGTCAAAAAACGGGGTATGCATGATGTCTCCGATTTTCCTGGTAATTTTATATATTATGCCCGCATGATAGAATAGTTCGAAATCACAATTTTTTTTCAATAAATTTTTTAAACCAAGGAAAAATCGACACGCGTCGCTGTGTGACGATGGCCATTTTCCGAAGAGTACGTTTTCGTAAATTCGCGATCATGCTAACAGTCGCGCAAGCTATATCACAAATATCTTTTTGTGTAGCACGAATAGAAGTAAAGGAGAAATAGCTCATATGATGTTCTCTAATTCGGGGCAATTTATGTATTTAAAAAATTCTCGAAAAACACTGTGTTTTTAAAACTCGCTCGTTTTTGGGGCACAATTTCTGCTTCTATGAATGCCATAGCTTGTTCATATTTACAGAATTGATAGGGCTTTATGTGAATAGTTATCCTCTGCATTGGTATTTGTCTAGTAATTTTTGAAGTAATGAATTCTGTAGCTCAAAACATCAAAATTATACTGTTGTTCAATTTAAAAATCTACAATAAGAAAACCCCATTCTCAATTTTGCTCAAAATTATTTGGATTGTTCTCAGAGGACTGCAAGATGATATTTTAGAAAAACATGTTGCATCATAATCATCAGAACAAACATACAAATTTTCAAACATTGTGTTTTCAGAGTGTGTTCGCTACTGCGTAAATGATATCTCTTGTGGCAAGAAAATACGATAACACGCTCTTTTTCTTCTCTGAGGTTGAGAAATAGCAATAATGAGGCATTTTCTGGGAGTGGAAAGTGTTGCAAGAAAACGACCACTTGAATGAAATGCATTTGAGTATACATCTTAAGGCTTTTGCGCAAAAAACGCGGGGACGAGGAGAAGCAACACAAAGACGTGCGCAACAACTCTTTTGTTGCTTCTTCTTATCCCCGCGTTTCTTGCACAGCATATTTAAAATGAAAGTTTTCAAACTAGGCAGTTTGCAACTAGGCAATTCGCAGTTTTCCTTTAGCGTATTTGAGTAGTTCGCGACATCATTACAGTCCGCGTAGACGGGCAGCGTGCACCTTTTCATGTCTGTGTATTTACTTTTTTTTAATAAACGTGCTAATATAAAACAAATGATGCTTGTCGAAAAACTGTGTAAATGAGGGTTACCTTCTAACCACGGTGTAAGAATATGCAGGTGTTGACACTGCGCGCGCCTGAGCGGCCAGATAATGTTCGGTCTCGCGGGCGCACTCTGCTCGCGAGCCGTCAGATGGCGCCGCGGCCAACGTACCCAGCGTCAGAGGCGCAATCAGGAATGGATGTAAATCAAAGGACGGTGGGACGCCTCGCGTTGGGCGCTCACGGGAAGACGACAAATGAGGCTGTAAAGGGTGATATGGGATGGACAGGCTTTGAAGTGAGGGAAGCTCAGAGCAAAATGAGATTCGAAGAGAGGCTGAGGAAAATGAAGGAGAGTAGATGGGCGGAGAAGGTCTTCAGGTATTTGTATAGAAAAAGCGTTGACACGCAGTGGAGAAAAAGAACAAGGAGGCTCACCAGTAAATATACGGCTAGCAGTGTGGGCGACATGGCAACAAGAAGCATTAAGCGAAAAGTCAGAGAGGCGGAGAGGACTTATTGGATGACAGCGATGGAAAAGAAGCCGGCCCTCAGTGACTACCGAAAGGGAAAAAACGAAATAAGGAGGGAGAGGTTTTATGATAATTCAAGGGGAAGCGCTTTACTGTTTGAAGCAAGGTCGGGCTGCCTTAGAACGCGTAGTTATAAAGCGAGATTCGGTAACGAAGAAGAACAATGTACATGCTGTGGGGGGAACTAAGGAAACGATAGAACATGTACTGATTGAATGTGGCGATATTCACCCAGGAATACGTGTGGGCACGAGTCTACATGAAGCCTTGGGTTTTAGGGACAAGAATGGAAAGCTGAACACGTTCACAATAGAAATAAGGTAAGAGACGGGTAGAGTATTGGTGGCAGAAAAGTAGAGATAAAGTACAAAAATAAATAATGGGGAAAAATAAGGCCATTCTGCCTTAAGAGGCAGAGAGATGGACCGTGAATTTATATTTTTTTGGTATAATAACATAAATTTAATCAATGTAGATAAGGCATTAGGCCAACATGAAACAAGGAAGTTTTTTTTTTGCCCTATTTTTTTTTTTTCGAGCCTGGTGGCAGACATGTCACCGCCCCGTTATAAAGGGGACGCTCATAGCATCCATCCATCCATCAAGCGAAGCGGTGCTGGCGAATTGAAATTCCTCTGCCTCCCCAACGTTTTCGTTCCAAGGGGCGTGAGTAACACTCAAAGTGCGATGAAAATTTGTTATTTCAGATTAAAAGATAAAAGTGTACCAGGTTTAAGGATTCGTTAACACGAAAATGCTTTGTGCAGGGTGTGAACGTCGTGAACACGGATCGATCGGAGAGTACTCAAAGCTAAGTTCCGCAGCACGCACTAGTTTTTTCATCTGTTCAAGACATTCATCGATGCAAAGAAAATAATTAAAAAAAAACGTTAGCCAGCGTGCTATCCCTCCATCAAGATATTTCCCGGCGGGGAAGAAATTCAAGGAACTCCCACGTGCTTAGATGTAGGTGCATGTTAAACAGCCCCGGATGGTCAAAATTAGTCAGGAGCCCTCGACTACGGCGTCCCTCGTAATCAAATCGTGGTTTTGACGCGTAAGTCCCCAGTAATAATTATTGCCCCTTTATTAATAGAGAATAGTTACTACACGAGAAACGTATTTCATGCGTCTCGCTGCTTTCAATAACACAGGAAATCGTTGAAGCATAGTTGCGCTTGGTCATTGTGAACGCGATATAAATGAATGTTTGAAACGCGCGAGTATTCCATATGAAGCACACTAGAACAGTGCAGGTCTTCCGCGATATAGTATATAAATATTTGAACCACGCAAGTATTTCATATACAGCACACTAGAGCAATGCGGTTGTTCATGGCTACTTAGGGCAGTTCGGGAATAAGGTTGGAATAGCATTTATCAATAGAACAGGCCTCTTATGCGCGTCGAGTAACGCTCTTCCCTTGAACACCGCGTGATATTCCGTTGAAATCATGTCCTCTGAAAAATGCTTGGCGCAGACATGGTCTCCAGGTGTTAGAGTTTGGTCTGCCCTCGGTATTGCACGGCGCCACTGCTCCAGATGATCACTGTCAGACGGCACTTTGAAGAGAGGCACACACTCCGCAGAAGTCTGATAGCCACAACGGCAGTACGGTACAAAACACGTTCTACCCATTTCGGGAACCTCTCAGCAATTCGATGTCACCTTCGTCGATAGAAGAGCATAAAACGCACGCGAAGAAAAAAGTCTGGCTTCAAAACAGCGCGGTCGCACATGCCAGTAGAAAGACCCAGAATCAGCAGCATGTGCGTTTCTGCCGAGCCTGCTGCCGAGACGGCTGACCCCGCTCGTCGTCGCGCCATCTGCGAAGGCACCGATTGCTTCGTAGATGGCGCTACGACGAGCGGGGTCAGCCGTCTCGATAAGTGATAACGGCCCGAACATTATCTGGACGCGCGGAAATTGCGCGTTTCAACGCGTTGCGGGGAGAGTGTCAGCACCTGTCTATGTATATTCTTACACCGTGCTTCTAACACGGTTATAAATTAAGAATGCACAAGCGGCGACAGTGCCGACCGCGAGCACAGCAGTGCAACCTGAGGACCACCGCCACACATGCTTCGCCCGGGTTTTGCCGCTGTGCTGCACAGAATGCTGGAACCCAGATTGCGTAGGTTACATGATGCATACTTCTTTGCGCGTCGCCGCCCGACCCCCTTCTCTGGAAGCGAACCGTACACGGATCGTGTTGGATATCGAATGGCTCGCGCTCCGCGCCTTACTGTAAGCAGAGTAGCGTGTGTTGTACGGGCGCGCGCAACGCACGGCGACTTAATGCTGTCAGCAATTGAAGTGGTTACGCAATTACAAGGCAAGACAAAGAAAACTGACCTTATCAGTGAACCTGCCTGCGAGATAAAAAGCTTTCAGAAATGAAAAAGGAAAGAGGGGAAACCACGTGAGATTCACACAAAACATGCTTCGTCCGTTGCCAGAACTACTGCCACCAAGATTCACGTAATTTACACGTTTTAAACTCTGTTAATCGCATATGGTTTGAAAATATACTATTTTTTGGCAGCAAAACTCAACCTTTTGACGACTACTTTCTAGAAGCTCGTTTCCTTTCCTGAAGAGACCTTGCCTTTTATACCAACCTTTTGAATTCTGGCACAGCACGACATAAGAGACACATTGAGAGATTCTATTGTTTAGCATCCAAGATATAAATTCCGTTCTAGCCAACCAGAGGGAAGAAAAGGAAGGCACGACTGGAGGGGCTGCCTTTGGTCTGAGGGAACACAAGCGCGAACTACTCAAATGCATTTCATTCAAGTGGTCATTTTCTTACAGACCACTTTCGACTCCCCCTAAAATGCCTCATTATTGTTATTTCGCAACTTCAGAGAAGAAAAAAAAGCGTGTTATCGTATTTTCTTGCCACAAGAGATGTCATTTACGCAGTAGCGGACGCACTCTGAAAACACAATGTTTGACAATTTCTAAGTTGGTTCTGATGATTCTGATGCAACATGTTTTTTCTAGAATATCATCCTGCCGTCCTCTGAGAACAATCCTAATAATTTTGAGCAAACTTGAGAATGGGGTTTTTTTTATTATAGATTTTTAAATTGGCCAGCAGTTTCGCTTTTTTGGTGTTTTGAGCTACAAAATTCATTACTTTAAATATTACTAGACAAATACAAATGCAGAGGATAACTATTCACATAAAAGCCTATCAATGCTGTAAATATGAACAAGCTATGGCGTTCACAGAAGCAGGAATTGTGCCCCAAAAACGAGCAAGTTTCAAAAACACAGCGTTTCTCCAGAATTTTTACAAATACATAAATTGCCCAGAATTAGAGAACATCATATGAGCTATTTCTCCTTCTATTCGTGCTACACAAAAAGATATTTGTGATATAGCTTGCGCGACTCTTAGCATGATCGCGAATTTACGAAAACGCACTCTTCGGAAAATGGCCATCGTCACACAGCGACGCTTGTCGATTTTTCCATCGTTCAAAAATTTTTTTATTTGAAAACAAATTCTGATTTCGCGCTATTCGATCATGCGGGCATAATATATAAAATTACCAGGAAAATCGGAGACATCAAGTATACCACGTTTTTTGATCTTTCGTGGAATCGACCAGATGCAATCACTAGAAAAAGACGACACTAAACTGCGGCTGTGATTGGATCTGCAGAATCATAAGTAACAACAATAACAAAAATGCCACTGCGGACTAGTTGAGGGCTCCGAAACGAATATTCTGAAATGTATATGTTACCGCGGTATTTTAAAAGGAATCGTGTCATATTATCCTTTGTAACCTGCCCTTACAACTGCCGCGCGACTAAATCGCCAAAGTGGCGTCGTGAGGGGAGCTTCAGAACAGCTGGAAAGTGCGAGATATTTGATTTTCGTAAGGAGTACTTCAGAAAATTTTGCGTGCTAGGAGCAAAAATTACTTTAGACCGACTTTATAACGTTACTGAAGACAACATGTCATCGACACCACAGTTCAGAGACCTGAAGATTTTTACAGCGGCTGTAGATGTGTAAGGCATGTGTCAGGACTCTGGTGGCGGCCAGCATCAAACCGAGACAGCCCGAAACTGAGGCAGAGTGCAGCTACATGTTGTATTCTTTAGAGCAACGCCGGCCTGCTTGTCAATCTGCCTATCCTCGTAAAGTGCGCGCTGTTTTTGCCTTGTTATGATCAACTGAGTAGCTCGATATGTGCTATTGGGTCATTACTGGGAGGAGGGATGTTTAGAAGCGTTCACTGTAGACACTGAATTTCTGCAGGGTGGCTCTGTTGGTGTTGGTGACGCACAATGTGGAGGCCATGGGCAACAACTCATGCACCACCACTCCTATTAGTTCCTGGAAGGCCAGTGTCTACAAGGATCCTACTAAGCCTGCTCTGGTATGTGCTTCATTTATTTTGTAGGAGTGCTTCCACGAATAAACCAAATGTGCATGTTTCGAGTATTTAAGACGTTGTTACCTCAGAGAAAACACTTCGTACTCGGTTTATGTGTCCGTCGTGGTGGATCAATGGTTAATGAGCTTGACTGCTGACCTGTAGGTCGCGGGTTCGATTCTAGCCGGGGCGGTGGCATTTCGATGGAGGCTAAATGCAGTGGCGTAGCCAGGAATTTTGTTCGGGGGGGGGGGGGGGCTCGCATGTCAGCAATATATATATATATATATATATATATATATATATATATATATATATATATATATATATATATATATATATATATATATATATATATATATATGTGTGTGTGTGTGTGTGTGTGTGAGAGAGAGAGAGAGATGCGTATTTGCTTCTCCAACATTTTAAATTTTGTCTTAGTTGCATGATCGCGCTGTTACAGCACAAAGTCTGTTAAAAACTTCGATCTAATGAAATGCGTACTTTTCGGTTTCCTTTACACATCTCATCGTTCACAGCAGCTGTCCGGTGAAACGTGCCCGCTTGCCATTGCGGAGGAAACAATTAAAAGCCTTTTACATAGGGCTGCCCAAGTGAAATAATGAATGTCTATGCAACTCTGGAAACGCAGTACATTCTCTGGGATCCATTCGCAAAAGGGAACGTTGTTTAAGTGACATTCTAATACTACTGAAAAAATCCGTAAACAGGGCTTGTGTGCTCCAGCCGACGTTTCGACAAGTGGACTTGTCGTCTTCAAGGCTAGAACTGATTTCCTTAGCGCTACCGTGCATGTGTTCCGTACCCTCTCCTCCATCCTAACAAAGGAGGGGGGAGAGGGCGACTGTGGATACGGGGGGTTCGGGAGTATGTGTGCGTGGGGGGGGGGGGGGGGGGGGTCCCGAGACGAATTGTGTGAGTGAAGAGGGAACAGGTGTTCCTTGAATTAAACGAAAAGAAAACAGCTTGGGGGGGGGGGGGGGCGTTTTTAGACGTATCGCTGAATCCCAGGTGTCAAAAGAAGCACTACTTAACAATAGTAGGTTTGAAATTCCTAGAGGGAGAGCTTAACTCTCGCTGGTTTTCTTTGTGTGTGTACCATATCTAATGGATTCAAGAGGGATACGTCTAAACCCGCCCCCCCCCCCAAGCTGTTTTCGTTTCGTTTAATTCAAGGAACACCTGTTCCCTCTTCACTCACACAATTCTTCTCGGGACCCCCCCCCCCCCCCCCCACGCACACATACTCCCGAACCCCCCGTATCCACAGTCGCCCTCTCCCCCTCCTTTGTTAGGATGGAGGAGAGGGTACGGAACACATGCACGGTAGCGCTAAGGAAATCAGTTCTAGCCTTGAAGAAGACAAGTCCACTTGTCGAAACGTCGGCTCGACCACACAAGCCATGTTTACGGATTTTTTCATCGCAAGCTTCCATCTTCCCCTTCCTGCCGTTTTTTGGATTTCCACTGACGGAAGATGACGAAACATGGTGAGTGTCCTCTACTTTCTTTAGCGCACGTAGCTTAAATTGGAGATAGTCAGTACAAATACATACACCACCATTTTCCACGAGGCAAACATGCACCATACATTAGGTATAAAAGCGGAGCCACAACACATGACATTCAAGATTTTATCGCCGCTGCACCACGGCACATAACGCACTTCATCATTCACTGCGGTACTAATGACTGCACATACAACAACGGCGACGTCACTGTAGAGGCCCTGAAGACTCTTGTAAACGATTTGCAGAACAACAGACCAGACGCAAAACTCACCCTTACAACAGTTCTGCCTAGGATCGCAAACAAACACCAATCACTCATTGCACAATCACGCACACTGCTAGCTCACGCACAAGGGTCACGTAAAGTTAACGACTTTCTTCTGGACATTGAGCACGGCCACAAAAACGTCAATGTCATCCACCACGCTGAAATTCACCAGGACCCTGACATTCTGCTTGCTCGGGACGGACTACACCCTAACTTTTCAGGCGTCGCAGTAATTTGCAGAAATATCAAATACAGGATCAGGAATGAATTTAAACGGACGCCAGCCCTAACACAACCTAACGAACCGTCCCACGAACCACAACAACACGCTCCACATGCAACAAGCACTAGCTGCAACACGCGGCCCACCGCAGCTAAGACACAAGAATCATCTACTCAGACGGTGGACGTGATAATCACAGCAGTAACAGAACCCACACAACAAGCACAGGCAACAATTTCACGCGCTTCCCCTACAAAGACACCTGCGAACGCTAGCAATCAAACAGATACGGAAACAAGCATCGGGTCGCACCTCACCAGTAACACAAAGGGATTAAGAAAACACCACCTGAAAACGTTGTGCCCCGGAGGTCTGCCCGACTCAAACAGAAATGACAAACAAACACCAAGGAACGTAAAGGCAACCGTAAATCTCTCTCTTTTCTCCAATCCCGCAAACTCGCCGCAAAACAAACTACAGAATGCATTTGAAGAAATACTCTAGATACATTAAAGAAAAGAAAGTTCCGAAAGGTCTTAAAATTAAAGTCAGATGTGCTCTGGGTACCCTACCGCCTAACCTATTAGAGAAATGGAACAGCGTTTTAGAAAGGGCGTCTTTGTCATTAATAGACATTTTAAAAGAACATTGCGGAAATCAGCTTTCTCTAATAGCCAACCAACTTAATAGCACTCAACTATCTGGAGAGGAGACTGAAGAACTAACCCAATTTATAGAACGTAGAGAAGACAAATTGCTGATGAAGGATAAACGCAAGGAAATTCATGCCACGAACAATACCCTGAATAATTCGATGAACTCGGGAGAGAGAGAGAGAGAAACAACTTTATTTATCCCATCTTAAGGGAAAGGGGCTGCGAGAAGGCGAGGGATCCTACGCGCGGTAGGCCTCCTCTACCACCTCAGCCCACCTCAGGATAGCCTCCTGAAGTTTGGGGTTGGGGCTGCGCATGGCAGCCTCCCACAGCTCCTGACTACTTAATTGTGTACGAAGGCTCGGGGGAGGGGAGTGATTTTGACACTGCCACATAATGTGGTTAAGGTCCGCTTTCCTCACAGAACAAAACTTGCAGTCTGAATTGGGGTACATTCCGGGGTAAATGAGCGCCAGTGTGTGTATGTCTCCTTCTTTTGTCCGTGTCCTCGTATGCGCTCAACTCATTCTAGTAAATTTTGTGGCATAAGACAGGGGAGAGAAAAGTTCGGGTTTGTAGTCTACGCCATAGAACCTCACGCCTGCGTGAGGACTGACGCAGTAAAGGCGGTAGGGTTCGGCGACCGAGGCGATAATGCCCGCAAATGTCGTGTTATGTCAGCAATCTTTCTTTAGATGTAAATGCAGGAGGGAGATTATTGGTTTCTGAAGCGTACCCTAGGCTAGCCTGCGCTCGGATCGTTAAAGCTCGAGCGCTTGCGTGGGCCACTTCATTACCAATTAGGCCTGCGTGAGCAGGTGTCCAGATTAACGCAACAAGTTGGGATGGCGGATTACGAGAGAGAATGGCTAAGGCTGTCTTGCAAACCCTACCCGCTCCGAAGTTGTATATGGCAGTTTTTGAATCACTTACAATGACGGACGAATTAGCAATTGTAGCGGCGAGTGCCACCGCGGCCTCCTCCGCCTCTTCCGAAGACGAGGCTCGAATGGATGCTGCCGTTGCAACACTGCCGGTAGAGGTAACAACTGATAAGGCGAATTTCTGTCCACACGGATACTCTGCGGCATCTACATATACCACGTCATTACAGTTAAATAACTTTTTCTGAAGGGATTTAGCTCGTTGTTGCCTTCTATGCTCGTGATGAACAGGATGCATATTTTTAGGGAGAGGAGGGATATCAAAGTTCTCATGAATCTGATGGGGAATATGAAATTTCTCTTTGGTCATCGGTGCGGGGGGTAATATTTAGGGAGTTTAAAATACGCCTGCCAGTGTGGGTGTTCGATAAGCGTTGGTACTGAGCTGTCAGGTGGGCTTCTGCTAGCTCACTAAAGGTATTCGAGGTGCCTGTAGCCAAAAGTTTCCCAGTAGAGGCTGTACTTGGCACTCCAAGGGCAAACTTGTGTAGCTTGCGTATCAGTGAATTCACCTTATCTTCCTCAGACCTTGTTAGGTGAAGATATGGAAGGGAGAATGGGATTTTACTGATGACAAATGCTTGTACTAGTCTTAATAAATCTGCTTCGCGAAGACCTCCGTGCTTATTGGAGACTCTTCCTATAAGCCGTGTAGTGTTGTCTACGCTGGTAGCAACCGTCTGAAGTGTGTAAGTATTGAGTTTATTAGACTGAATGTGCATGCCTAGTACACGTATTTTGTCTACGACGGGAACTTGCTTCCCATTCAGGTTGATATGAATGCTGGGTTTGTCGCGCTTATTAGCTGAGATAAGTAACAGCTCCCATTTAGCTGGCGAGCACTCGAGGTTCATAAGCCCAGCTGTCGTAGCCACCGCATCTGCGGCCTCTTGTAAGGTATCTTGAATGTAGCCATCAGATCCGCCCTTCATCCATATGGTAATGTCATCGGCATATAAAGAATACTGGAGATCCGGTATTTGGGCCAGCGTCTTAGAAATAGACCTCATAGCTAGGTTAAAGAGGAACGGCGAAAGCACAGATCCCTGAGGTGTGCCAAAGCTACCTAGGGTGAATGGGGGAGAATTTTGGTCATTGAGACTAATGATAGCCGTGCGATGTATGTGGGTCCATAAGGCTCGTCCTTTAGGCGTGGACGTTGTGTGACCCCATAGCTGATTTGGAGAATTGAAGTCACCAACAATGAGGAGCAGATTTCTCCGGGCTTCCTGTTTAGCACGAGCAAAAAGTGCAGTAAAGCGGTGGTGTCTAGAGTTGGGACTGCCGTAAATATTAAGGAGGTAAAAAGGAGCTGACCTTGTCTTTTTAGGAAGTATTTCTACGAAGTCGTGATCAATGTAGATGCCACCGAAATAAGAGCAAGTAACGGTAAGTGCTTTTGGGCTAAAATTGCGGTATTGGGGCGTTCGCATCTGGTGCATTGGAATGTATTGTAACCAGGGAATTTAATGCGACCATGAGTTTCTTGCAAAGCAATGACTGCAGGTGCTTGTGTGAGATTGGATATGTATTGTTGCAGACTAGCCTTCTTTTTCGAAAAGCCCCTGCAGTTCCATTGCCACACAACTATTTCGGAGCACTTAGGGGACGCGGCCATGTAATCGGTCAAGTCTTTCGATAATTTGACTGAATCGATCATCAACGTTGTGGAATTTCTCGTCAAGCTGACTAAATTTGGCGCTTATATGGGTGCTGAGATCATGAACGAGAGGGTGGTAAGGAACTCAAGCTTAGCTTCTACGGAATCCATGCGCTTTTCGAGGGACTCAAAGCGATTGTTAGAGTTGCGAATGTGTGCTGCCAGCTTACGACTTAGCTTATCGTGTTCTTCCCAAGCATCTCTACCATCATCGCTAGATTTGCGCTTTGTGGAATTACCAATAGTGGGAGGAGGAGTAGTGTTCATGGTTGTGGTCTGATCATCATTATCACGGATCGAGAGAGTTGTCATATTGGATTGTTTATCAGTAGCGGGTTGAGGAGCAGGAATGGTTGTGGAAAGAGGAGCGTTTGTGGAGAGAGAAGGGGTTTGCAGGTCGTGAATCTGCTTGCGCAGAGCACGATTTTCTTCCTGAATCTGTTTTAAGAGGGCATAGATGGGAGCATCGGGAGATTTAGCGTTAAGTGAGCTGTGGGAAGCTACCGAGAGCCAGCCTACCTGAGGAGGGCTTGATTTGTGGCTAGGGGAAGCAGCTGACAAGGAGGGCCAGTCTTCTTGTTTCTTCTTAGGAGGAGGTCCCTGCTTCTTGGTCGGAAGAGGCGGTTTGGTTTTGGGTGAAGGAGGAGTCTTGTCTACCTTGGGGAGTGGTGTCTTGGGCTTATGTCGCAGTGCACACTGAAGGGATCCAGTCTCATGACTGCCACTGCACAGCACGCACTTCGGAATGCACACATGGTCAGGCGGAGGTTCACAGTTCCACATTTACGGCAAGTCTCCTGTTTATTCGTAGGGCATACATCCGGCCGATGTCCAAAAGCCCAACAGCGAGTGCAGGCTTCCATCCTCTGCCGGAAAGGCTTGCACCGAAGCATGGCCATTTCATATTTGACCCAAAAAGGAACCTTCGTTCCCAAAAAAGTCACGAGGACTGCGTCAGAAGTTTTTCCCATTCGTCTGGCTTCCAGAAAATGCATTTCTGGGTTGCACTCACGAAGCGTAGGTAGATCTTTTTCCTCTATAACTTCTCCCAGGCATACCCTGTCGATGTAGATGATGCCTTTGCATGTCTCAGAGTTCGGAACACTGTAGGAGGTGACTTCGTGCTCCTGGCCGTTGACCATGAGCGACTTGATGGCGAGATATTTTGTCAGGCGGTCATAGTTCTCCGTACTCAGGGTAACTGTGTTGGTGGTGGGGTTGATCGTAACGACGTCTTGGCGCAGCTCCATGGTGGCTGGAAGACCGGCCGTAGTACACGGAAGCTTTGAGACTTGGAAGTGACTGAAGGGCGAGGCGTTGAAACCTCCACGAATGCGAAAAATGGCCTTGTATGAACCTTCGGGTAGCTTGGGAGGTCTCACTTTGTTTTTCTTGGAGATAATTTGTTGCCATACAGCATCCTTGGCAGTGGCAGCGATGGCGTCCTTACGAAGTGAGTCTTGATATGCGGCGTCGTATATGTGCGTTTGCCGCCACTTGACCATCTCCTCCGGGGAAAGGTACAACCCATCTACTGCATCAACCTGGCTCATGACGCCCACACGAGGCGTGCAACGCCTACGGCGTCGGAGAGCCGCCAAGCTCTCGTAGGCGAGGAACCACCGAAGTCATCAGAAAACGCGTTCTAGCGAACAGATTTCTTCAAAAAAAGTCTCAAAACGTAGAGGAAATCTTCACACATCTTGTGCAAAAAAGACACAACGATATCGCAAGAAAAATGGGAGTTACACACAAAAACTCACGGAGCCGAAGAAACACGTCCACGCGCGTCGACGCCACCTCGCGTTCCTCATGAACTCGGGAGAAAACTACGCAACCCCAGTCCAACTCCCAGAACGCACAAGCGAAGTGGTAGACATATTTCGCTGGAATTAAGTGCTATTTAACTGACCGTCGCCAGTTTGTCCAGCTAGGAGCCAGCACTTCCGAAATTATGCCGGTCCTTTCTGGAGTACCTCAGGGTTCTGTTTTGGCCCCTATTCTCTTCCTTCTGTTTATAAATGACATCACTTGTCCAGGTTCAATCCAAGATCAGGTTATTTGCAGATGACTGCGTCCTGTATAGAGAAATACGCAGCGAACAAGATCAAACAAGTCTTAACAAGGATTTTGCTTTGTTAGCACAATGGTGTAATAGCTGGCAAATGGCCATCAATTTTGATAAAACAGTTACGATGACATTAACTAAAAAGAAATCCCAACTTACTTTTCCGTACGGCTATGATAATATCATCCCTTAACACCGGTCAGTCAGTATAAGTACTTGGGCGTTGTCATATCGTCAGATTTAGGATGGTCGGCACATGTAGAACACGTCACAAGCAAAGCAATGCGAAAGCTGATGTTTTTAAAGCGGGCCCTGCGATACTCTACAAGGGAAGCCAAGCTTTTGGCCTACGTGACGATTATACGCCCTATCCTAGAATATGCGAGTGTGGCATGGTTCCCGTCTAGCAAAAATCACATAGCTACTATTGAGGCTGTACAACGAAAAGCCGCACGTTTTATCTGTAACAGATATAGACGCACCGACTCGCCCACGCAAATGCTATCAGAGCTTAGCCTTCACACGTTAGCTAGTCGTGCAATGCTGTTCCGACTCAAATTTTTGTACCTAATCCTGCATAACAAAACTAAAATAGATTCGAACACCTACATTTCTTACAACACTTCAAGAGAAACCCGCCATAAGCACCACCTAACACTCCAAGAATACTTTTGCACCAACAATGCGTTTAGTTTTTCGTTCTTTCCGCGGGCTGTTCGGGAGTGGAACGCTTTATCGGAGACGGTGGTCACACAGCCCACTGCGGAAAAATTTGTCGAACTTGCTGGCCAAACCGTGCTGTAGGCAACATGTTAGCAACCCTATCGCTATTGCTTTTATCATTGTTTATCTTAGCTGCATATTTGATATTTGTGATGTAACATGGTACAGCTGTTATCATTTTATTTCAGTGTGCTTGCTTTTCTCTCTTTTTTTTCTGTTATATTCTTTTGCCGTGCTTCATGTGAAACTGAGACAAAATGTTCTTGAGTTATCTTTTTGCACTCATTCATTACATAGGATAATGATTATCCTGTCTTGTCTTTTTTTTTCTTTTTGTAACCCTATAGAACTATTGCACAATATTGTGAACTTGTATTACAATGTTCGTATTCTCTGTAAACCCACTCCTGTAAAAATCCCTGGCGGGATTGACAGTATCACTAAATAAAAAAAATATCACAAAGCTTAAGTCCAGTCGATATAGATCTGCTCAAACGCGGCCTTACATTTTGCCCCACAAACAACACAGTCAACGAATACGATCTCCGCAAAGATATAACTGAATTTTCAAGACGTTTGCGAATAAAGGAGTTCTTTTTTGATAAGGCAGACACAGAAGACGTTAGCCATGACTCTTTGCGACCGCCGAGCACTTGGACACCAGATACAGAACAATGCCAAGAGTTAGATCAATACATAAAACTAATTTCAAGAGAAATTCTGAGCACAACTAAACAAGGTCGAAAGCCGAAGAACTTAACTTATGCAGAACACAACGTCTTGAAACAACTGTCAGACAGAAAGGACATTGTCATAAAACCTCCGGACAACGGGTGGTAGCATAGTAGTCTGGCCCATAGCAAAATATAAAAACGAAGCTATGAGACAACTCAGCAACAACACCCACTATCGAAAATTTGCCTCGGACCCGACTCAAGAGTACAGTAATAGCATACAACGCACCATAACGGATTTCCTAGCCAGGGAATTAATCACACACTCCGAGCACCGGTTCCTCATGCCCAAAAACAAGCAGGCAGGCCGCTTCTACCTCCTTCCGAAAATTCATAAAGTTTCCATAGATGAACTGCTTATCGCGCAAATCCCAGGCAGGCCTATAGTATCTAACAACAATACACCTACTGAGTCGCTATCAAAATTTCTCAATCATCATTTATCTAATATACCATCTACCCTACCATCTTTCGTTCAAGATACACCTCATTTCCTCCGAATAATAGATTCCATTAACGAAACACAAACACTCTAGGATCAGGCCATTCTGGTGACACTAGATGTCTGCTCCTTATATACGAATATACCTGTCACTGAAGGGATTGAAGCGGCATCAAAGTCACTTACAGAAAGCAAACAAACACATAATGCTGAAGTTTCCCTCTCGCTACTGAAGTTAGTTCTAACGCTTAATTATTTTGAATTTGATTCGTCCTACTACCTGCAAACTTTCGGCACCAGTATGGGAACTCCTTTTGCGCGAACATACGCCAGCATTTTTATGGGACAATTAGAATCGGAGCTATTGAAATCATCGACAGTGAAGCCTTCCACCTATCTTCGCTATATAGACGACATATTTATTATATGAGAACATGGCATAAGCGCACTAAACGCATTCATTGATCATTGCAACAAATTTCACTCCAGTATTAAATTTACCATGCACCATTCTCCCAATGAAATTAACTTCTTGGACACGACAGTATCTATAGAAGCAGGAAAATTAAAGACGATGCTTTACAGAAAACCAACAGACAGCCAACAATACCTAGATTACACTAGTCATCACCCGCGACACTGCAAACAGGCGAGGCGTATAAGAAGGATTTGTAGCGACGACGGTGAATACGTTCACCACTTAAGCAACCTAAAGGAAGCATTAACTCAAAGAAATTACCTCCAGGAAGCCCTAAACAAGGTCTATAATGAAGCATGTAAACTAGATAGGAAAGCAACACTAGCTAAAAGGGTCCCCGTAGCACAACCTAACCAACCGCCAGCATTTATAACCAAATACTCAAATGCGCTCCCAAACATAAATAATATCCTTCGTAAGTATTATCCAATACTGGCAAGCAACGAGCGCCTTAGAAAAGCGTTTCCCGAAGCACCAAAGGTCGTGTAGCGCCGCAATAGGAATTTTAAGGACATGTTAGTGCATGAAAAAGTAAACCCGCATTCTACTGCCCACATAACACCTTGCTCTCGCCCAAGATGCAAGACTTGTATACACCTCCAAGATGACTTGATAGTTAAAAGCACCGCAAGTGATTACGTTCATCATATTGGAACGTTAATGCGTGAGGTGCGGAGCGCAGAAGAAGAGGTAGGGTAGTGGAGCCGGCGCCTTGGACTGTGTGGTTGGGCGAACCAAACTGGTCTTGTCCCTCAAGTACGCTGCTCCTGCTTCCACGCCATTCATCTCATCCGTAAATAAACCCACTCCCTCGTAACAGTTTGGTGGAAGGTGCCGGGTACACCGATCTGGACGACCCAGCTCTACCAATTTTGCGACGGAGCAGACGCTTGGCTGGCTTGCCACCGCAGCTACCAGACATGGAGGACATAGGGGAAAGCCATAACAACCTCGGCGGGGGGTGATCAACAACCTCAACCCACAGGACAAGCTGGCTACGTAATGCCGGAACGTCAACCAAGGACCTTTTCGGGGAAGCCGGATGATGATGTGGAGGATTGGCTTAAACACTACCAAAGAGTGAGTCGCTGCAACCACTGGAGCACTGCCAAGCAGCTCGAGAACGTGGTGTTTTTTTCTCGTTTTGACTGCGTCTCTCTGGTTCGACAACCATGAGAGCGCATTGACGACATGGGACATTTTTGTTGAAAAACTGAAGAAGTGCTTTGGGGACTCGACTGCTAAGATCAAGCAGGCTGAGCAAACGCTTTCGCGCAGAGCTCAGTTACCGGGCGAAACCTGTACCACCTACATCGAGGCTGTGTTGAAACTGTGCGGAATCGTGAGTGCGACAATGTCTGACGAAGATAAGGTAGGTCACCTCCTCAAGGGAATCGCGGAAGACGTGTACAATTTTCTTATCACGAAAGAAGATCTACACACACCTTCCGACCTAAGGAAACATTGCCGTGCGTTTGAGGCGCTGAAGAGGAGGAGAATCTTACCGAAATTTGGGCGTCTTGACAATGTGACCACGGTTGCAAGTGTCAACATTCCATCGCACGACGACATCGCTTCGGTTATCAGGCGAGTGGTTAAAGAAGAACTTGCTCAGCTACAAATTGTGGACACTGCTAATGTATGCCATCAGTGTGCATTCGATCAACGCCCCCCATGAACCACCGGTACCTCGTTTGCGTCAGAGCTACTCTGAGCCTCGCCCGGCTTACGCCGATCGGTTCGAACGAAGGAGCGAGCAGCCACTCGAAAACCAGGAACGCAGGCAAGCTGCATCACGGCGATTTACTGCTCAGCCGTCATCTCCTGGCTTCTACCAACCAACGAGGCCTCTCTCGCCGGGGACGACAAGACGCGACACCTGTACTTGCTACAACTGCGGGCTGCCTGGACACATCGCTAGGTACTGGTACCGCCGCCAGCAGCGAGCTCCACGGTTCAACGCGTACACGCCCCATGTGCCTGCTGACGAGTATCGGTCATTTCCAAGCTCCTTCCAACGGCAACACTCAGCACGTGCTGACTCCCCTTCCTCCGGCCGCAGCGTTACCCCACCGCCAGCACGCCAACATCGATCCCCGTCACCGCGTCGCCGCTCGGTGACGCCGCCACCACTGGGAAACTAACTGGTGCGACCGATGGGGGGCGAGGCCGCAAATTCATCTTCCTCAAGACCCCCTTGTGGTTAATGGTTAAGAACAAAGTGAGTGTTTCTGTAGACAATGTGAGTACTGATGCCTTAGTTGATACCGGTGCTGCGGTTTCTATAATGAGCCTGTCTTTTAGGAATCGCCTTGGGACGAAAGTAATGTTTGCTTGGAATCGAAGTGCTACGTTCCGCGGCGTAGGGGGAGAAACGTTGAGCCCGGTTGGTGTTTCTTCTGTTTTAATTGCCGTAGAAAATCAAAAGTTTAGAGCTGAGTTAACGGTACTTGCACGTGCGACTCATGACATCATTCTAGGCATAGATTTTTTTGCGTGAGTGCGGAGCCACTCTGGATTGTGGTAGTGGCGCGATTTGTTTTCGTACCGCCTTGCCCTCTCCATTGACGGAAGATACCCGTGATGATAGCTCGGACGTGTTTTCTGTGTCACAAGACGTCTGTTTGGCCCCGCATACCGCAATGTTTGTGCGCGTAAACTCTTCACGTTCTCGTGCGGGTTCTTGCTACGGTTTGGCTGAGCCGGATTTTAATAACGCCCTCAAGAAAAACGTCATTGTGCCTCGTTGCTTCGTGCTCGCCGTCGATGGGTGTGCCGATTTGTGGACTGTGAACGTCTCAGAGCAGCCCATATCTCTGCCTGCAGGACTTAAATTGGCAAGCTTTCACGAGCAAACTACGCTTACCATCCGGTCACTTGAACTATCGGCGGCCGTAAAGAAATCCCACAGCGATTCCTACCCTGACTATTCTGCTAACATTCTGCGCATGATCAACAAATCGCTTCCTTCAACTGAACGGTCTCTGCTGCAGGAGGTGCTTGCAGGCTACGCTTCAGTCTTTGACTTTGCCCAAGACGAAACATCTTCCGGTACGCCGCCGCCTTCACGTACGCAACACCGCATACGGGCCAAGCACCACCAATACGCCAGAAGCCTTATCGCGTTTCGCATTCTGAGAGGAAAGTCATCGCCGAGCAAGTTGAAGACATGCTAAAGAAGGGCGTCATACAAGAATCGTGTAGTCCGTGGGCGGCTCCTGTCATTCTCGTCAGGAAGAAGGACAATTCATGGAGATTCTGTGTAGACTGTCGCCGCCTAAATGTCATTACAAAAAAGGACGTCTACCATCTGCCACGTATAGATGACGCTGTCGACTGTCTGCACTCTGCCTCCTATTTTTCTTCTGTTGACTTGCGTTCTGGGTATTGGCAAATCCCTATGCACCCATCAGACAAAGAGAAGACGGCCTTCGTGACACCTGACGGTCTTTTTGAGTTTAACGTTATGCCCTTCGGTTTGTGCAATGCTCCAGCGACATTCGAGAGATTTATGGATACAGTACTCCGTGGACTTAAAATGGGAAATTTGCATGTGCTGTTTAGATGACGTGATTATTTATGGAAAGACTTTTCAAGAGCACAACCACCGCTTGTCACTTGTGCTCGAATGCTTACGGAAAGCTGGCCTTGTTTTAAACTCGAAAAAGTGTCATTTTGGCGAACGTGAAGCCCTCGTACTAGGCTTTCTCGTGGACAGAGACGGCATACGACCGGACCCACAGAAGACCGCAGTGGTTCGTAACTTTGAGCAACCACGAACAGTGAAGGACCTGCGAAGTTTTCTGGGTCTTTGGTCATATTTCCGCCGCTTTATTAAGAATTTCGCGCAGCTTGCTTCCCCCACTGACGTCCCTCCTCCATAAAGACGCACCATACTCGTGGGATGATAAATGTGAGGCTGCATTTCAACAGCTCAAATTTTTGCTGACTTCAGGACCTATCCTGAAGCATTTTGATCCTGAAGCTTTCACTGAACTGCATACTGATGCTAGCGGACTTGGTAATGGCGCTGTGCTGGTGCAAATCTGCAGCGGCCGCCAGCACGTCGTAGCATACGCTAGTCGGACACTGACCAGAGCAGAGAAGAACTACACCGTCACCGAGCTCGAGTGCTTAGCCGTCGTCTTCGCCGTTCAGAAGTTCCGACCGTATCTGCATGGCCGCAAGTTCACAATAGTGACCTACCATCACTCACTATGCTGGCTTGTCGGACTCCGCGACCCGTCTGGCCGGCTGGCTCGTTGGGCGTTGCGCCTCCAAGAATACAGCTTTTCTGTGACCTACAAGAGCGGACGATGTCACACGGATGCCGACTGCCTATCCCGCCTTCCTTCAGTGCACACCAATACTGACGACGATGACTTCGATGACTATTTAGTTTCTGTCTCGTCCGACTTCCCAGATCTCAGCAACTTCAAGAGCGAGCAACAACGCGACCCTGCCTTGAAACCATTACTGGAAACGGCGCATGACTCCCCCGGAAAGCCTTTTACAATTTCTAATGGCTTGCTTTACAAGAGGAACCACTCAGAAGACAGTCTCCCGTTGCTTTTAGTGGTACCGGAAAGCTTGCGCCCAGTCGTCCTTCGTTCTATGCACGATGATATAACGTCTGGTCATCTTGGTTTCGCACGTACGCTACATCGACTTCGTGAGAGGTTTTTCTGGCCGAAAATCTGGAAGACTACGAAACAGTACGTCGCCAGCTGCGTCGTTTGTCAGCGCCACAAGTCAACAACCACTGCTCCGGCAGGTTATTTGCAACCCGTTTCACCACCGACATCTCCTTTTGAAAAAGTCGGCATCGACTTGCTCGGACCGCTTCCTAAGACCCCATCTGGTAAGCGATATGTTATAGTGTGCGTGGATTATTTAACTAGATATGCGGAAACAGATGCACTTACATCTGCCTCGGCGGCCGCCGTCTCTTCTTTTCTGCTCCAACGGGTCATATTGCGTCACGGCGCTCCACGAGTTGTGATCAGTGACCGTGGACGGCAATTTATCGCCGACGTTGTTGAAGAACTTTTGCGCCTTTGTGGTTCTTCTTTTCGCCACTCCACTCCTTACCATCCGCAAACTAACGGGCTCACCGAGAGGACGAATCGAACTCTTACGAATATGCTATCGATGTACGTTGATGCTGACCACAGGAACTGGGACGCCGTCTTACCATGCGTAACTTACGCATACAATACCGCAAAGCATGAAGTTACTGGGTATGCGCCTTTCTTCCTGCTTTACGCACGAAACCCTCGGTGTTTTCTTGACACTGTACTGCCTTTTTCGCGTCAGGAAGATCTCTCCATCGCTCAGACATTGTGTCGGGCCGAAGAGGCACGTCGACTTGCACGTCTTAGAACATCGTCCTCGCAAGAGCAAAGCAAGAGTCGCTGCGGTGCCTAGCATAATCCTGTAGGTTTTTCTCCTGGCGACTAGGTTTAGCTGTGGACTCCCGTTCGTAAAAAAAGGACTGTACCGGAAGTTTCTCGCCAAATATTCTGGCCCATTTGTGATAGTCGCTCGTCTAAGTGACGTGAACTACGTTGTCGCCCGATTGACGGCCAATCATCGGCGTTCGCGTGTTACGCAAGTTGTTCATGTGGCTCGGCTCAAGCATTCCATCATAGGCATATTTAACTCACTCGGCGAGTTTCGTCTGCCCCCGGGGAAAATGTAACGTTAATGCGTGAGTGTGCGGAGCGCAGAAGAAGAGGAAGGGTAGTGGAGCCGGCGCTTGGACTGTGTGGTTGGGCGAACCAAACTGGTCTTGTCCCTCAAGTACGCTGCTCCTGCTTCCACGCCATTCATCTCATCCGTAAATAAACCCACTCTCTCGTAACAATATAAAGTCTAGTTTTACCTGCACTAGTTAAAACGTTATCTACATGATCGAATGTTCACATTGTCACAAACAGTACATTGGCGAAACGGGACAGCCTGTTAATGTTAGACTAAACGGTCATCGCGCGGACACGGCAAAGAAATTACCGAAAGCAGTGGCACAGCATTTTAATGTAGCAGGACATAACTTCGACGATCTCAAACTTTACATACTTCAGTCAAACTTCCGGTCCGCAAGAGATAGAAAATATACCGAGTCATACCTTATTCACAAGTTCAATACCCTCCAGACAGCAGGTATAAACGTTTCTAAAGGGGCTCTTGAATCCATTAGATATGGTACACATACAAAGAAAACCAGTGAGAGTTAAGCTCTCCCTCTAGGAATTTCAAACCTACCATTCTTAAGTAGTGCTTCTTTTCACACCTGGGATTCAGCGATACGTCTAAACCCCCCCCCCCCCCCCAAGTTGTTTTCTTTTCGTTTAATTCAAGGAACACCTGTTCCCTCTTCACTCACACAATTCGTCTCGGGACCCCCCCCCCCCCCCCCCCCACCGAACCCCCGTATCCACAGTCGCCCTCTCCCCCTCCTTTGTTTGGATGGAGGAGAGGGTACGGAACACATGCACGGTAGCGCTAAGGAAATCAGTTCTAGCCTTGAAGAAGACAAGTCCACTTGTCGAAACGTCGGCTCGAGCACACAAGCCCTGTTTACGGATTTTTTCATCGCAAGCTTCCATCTTCCCCTTCCTGCCGTTTTTTGGAATTCTAATACTACTGAAACTTCACATTTCGCGCTTAATTCTACTGACAAGACATTGCTGCATCACACGTTTCCTGAGAAAGCCCTTATAATTTTCCTCTCCAGCTGGTCACATTGATCAATAGTTGCACCAGGGTCTACCACGCACCGCAATCGTCATGTATATTTGCATGATTATTCTGGGAATAAATCTTACTACGACTTTTGAATATGAAAGCTTCATATTGGAAAGGTCGTGTATTTACGTTACAATCACTAGATCATTTAAGTTGAATCATGTGAAGCAGCTATTTAGGAAAACAAATTTATTACTGAAGATATAAATTATAATAGGAAATAATGCACTAAATTTAAACCTGGCTATATTTTTATGTGCATTTGCATGCTCCTGTTTTTTCGCTCGTGTTTGGAGATCCATCTACATAATCGATCGAGCACAATTCACTACAAATCTCATAATTACCTTAGTTTCGAGAAGCTAATTGATTAAATCTGTTGACAACAGTCATCGAATCAATTTTTTCATGCTGTGTGCGCATGTGTTTTACTCGCTATACTTTGCACTCTTAGAATGAGCTTGCGCGCGAAATCTGCCAGCTTACTATTGAAGAAAACAATACCGAAGAGCAGCGTTACGTCTGGCAGACTTGCATACATATATGAGCTTTGTTATAGATACAGTGATCAAGTTTACCTTCTGGTAGTGCACATTGTAACGCAATACTACTTAAAGGGCCCCTAAACCACCCAGAGGTCGAAATTCAGTTGTGGTGGGTTAGTTGTGCACGAGTGCACAACGAACACGGAGCCGTGAGAATTTTTCGAAACGGTGCCGTAATAACGGAGTTATACGCGTTTAATCATCGAAACGCGGCGATCGCTCATTTCGCTCTTTCCATCGCCACCCTCCGTTGGTATCCTCGCCCAAAGCCGGTTTGCCCTCTCGCCGAGCGCCCCTTCCAGTCTCGCGTGGCATACGTCACCGCCGACGCGCTGCTCGAAACACCTTTTACTTCCGGTTGCCGCCACTCCGTCTGCTCCGTCGACTGCGCACTTGTTGGCTAACCGCTGCTATCGTGCCGGCCCGTGCTCATACGAATCGTGCCGGCATGGACCCTGTGTTGCGCGCACGCCTTCAAAGGATCGCCAACATGATGGATCCGTACGGTGACAGGCCGTGCCAGAACACCTCCGCACGGGCAACACGTGGAACAACAACAAGGAGCGCGGCCAGCTGATTACTGACTTACCGGACGTCTTAGGTTCCTGTTCGACCAATCGCGCATGACTTCCGCTCTACGTCACCTATTCACATCCTGACGTCACGCGGAGGCCGGAAGGGCTCGGAAAGGAGGAGGGATTGTTTTTTGGAATTTGTGGCGCGGCCGCGGCTTGTAGCGCTGCCGCGTGTGGCATCGTAGATCGTGACGGCATTCTGCACACGATGCGCCTGTTTACTTGAAATGTTTGAAAAAATATCGCAGGTGGTTTAGTGGCCCTTTAAGTTTGTCTACCCACCAGGCAGTTTTATCCACGTTTCCACCTGACGTCCCGCTACAAATATACTGCTAAGCTTTCTTATTAGAAAGTGCAACTAATAGCATTTATTTGCATGAAAACTAAGCAAGCGTTCACACTGATTGAGAATCTTAATAATGCGTGGTGCATGCATTCCTGAGATGAACTGCCAGTGAGCTACCAGGCAGTTTTATCCACGTTTCCACCTGACGTCCCGCTACAAATATACTGCTAAGCTTTCTTATTAGAAAGTGCAACTAATAGCATTTATTTGCATGAAAACTAAGCAAGCGTTCACACTGATTGAGAATCTTAATAATGCGTGGTGCATGCATTCCTGAGATGAACTGCCAGTGAGCTAAATTATGACCTGTTTCTGTGTCCGCAAACGAGTGATTAGAACCAGAAGTGAAATGTAAAATTTCCTTTGGAATATAGGATACTACCTGATGCTACTTAGACGACGCGATGTTTTGCGAATCAGCCCCTATCATACTACTTCCTTTCCAGTGTAGTATAGACATCCATTCACGTGCTTTATGAGATATTAACTTTTTACGCAGGACCTTTCAACACCACTTATCCCAAAACATTACGCTACTGAGTCACGAGGCAACGTAGCTCACATAGACAGCTGTGGTTCTATGCAATACACATGAAATATAGATTTTTTTGTTGACCTCGTGATACTCGCATTTATAAAAGACAAAAAAATACAAAGCAAACAAAAATTTTCAAAGCGCAAGCCACCGCACGGTGCTCGACTGCTGACGCGAATGATGTGGGTTCCATCCCGGCCGCGGCGGTGGCATTTTTATGGCGACGAAATGCTTCAGGCAACTGTAAGTGCACGAGCCTCCTTGTTTTAAGTGCTTGTTAAGGAACACGAGCGGTAGAAATTTGCGTAGTCCTCCACTACGAAGTGCCTGATAACCATACCGTGGTTCTGGGCGCGTCCACAAATTATTATTAGTACTAGTATTGGAAAAAGTCGGGCTAACTGAGCTAGAAATAACAGCGCGGTAGAAATGGAACTATTCTAGCCAGATAATACATACGTGGTGCTTTCCTTCTAAAAAAGGCAAGTCCGTTTTAACTGAAACTGAAAAAAAAACGCATTTTTTGCTACGGACAATATGGTCGGGCCAGCTCCAACATTTTTTCGCCAATGCGCTCATGTCCCCAAACTACCTCCAATCTACATTGAGGCTAAAATCTATGTAGCCTACTATCATCAGTATTCCAGAGTAAAATTTGTATTTGGCTTTTAGGGATAGTAACATCTTATTTGGCCTTGACTTAGCTCGTGAAAGAAGTCTAAATCGCAGAGAATGAACGATACAGCAATATTTTGCGACAACATAAACACCATGCTTGTGCTTCCGTCGGTGCCGCCTTTTGTTGCATGGGCGTAACGACGATAACTAGACTTGTAGAGCGACTGGTCCAACCAGGGAAAATGCGTGCCATTCTGGACTGCCGGTAGCGTTTTGTCGTTCTTGACATCTTGAGGGCCTTCAGAAAAATGCTTGGTTGTTTTTGTTTGTTTTTTTGTTTGTTTGTTTGTTTGTTTGTTTGTTTGTTCGTTGATTTATTTGTTTGTAGCCTGAAAACAGTTTTAGCTCTTCACCCTCTTAGCTCATTTGATTTCACGCCGTATCGGATCGCTTCTTCTTCAAGAAATAAAGCGGTGCCCATATTTTCGTTTCAGTTGTCTTCTATTTCAAATATACCTTCTCGGAGAGAAAGAAGGCCATGATATGCAGCGCAAATGTTGTCGAATGAAAGCAATATAGGAAAGCTACTAGGACCCAAATGAAACAGATTGGACCCGGTCACGTTTGTTGTTTTGGTCGTGTTTGTTGAAGCAGCACTGATTTAATCGATCTGACTCAGTTTGATCCAAGCAGATGAAGGCTTTCGCTGATTTCTTTAAATTCAAAACTGCCTTTTTGAGTTCGCGTTACGATGAGGAATTGTCCCATTTTGATTACAATTCTTCTAAAACAGAAATATACTTTGGCACGTTTTACGCTGCCGTGAAATGTAGTCCTTTTCTGATTTGGTTCTTTAAAAAAAACGCCACATATATAGCACCAGATAGTCATCATGCTTTGGCCGAAAGAGGGCTGTTCGAAGCACTATAACCGTTAGAAGGAAGTAATTTTGGCAAAGCAGGATTGCTAGTACATTATAGTCTCCTTAGCAGCGTCGTCGATGTGGATTCGCTTCTCGGACAGGGAAAAAAAATTGGGTGTGTTCCAAAGATTCACCTCAAAAGTGTCAGCTCACTGGCAACACTGAATACATCAGAGCAACTTTGAGGTCAGAGTAGTCAGTTAAGGAGTGAAGCAAGGGTGCTCTCCCCCCGCCTTTACTTATCCACTGGGGGGGATGCACCCCCCGCTTATCGGCGTACCCTAGCAGCCCAAATGAGTAGGTGCCTTTTGTTCTTACAATATAGTGCAATGCCGGGACAAAACGCGCGGTACGCGGAACCCTTGCTAGCGGCCCGCGCCTTCAGACAAAATAGCCTTGCGAGTTTGCTAAATAGTATTCGCATTATTTTCTCGCCTACTACGTATAATAGCTCTTTGTTCAGGCAAGCTACAGAGACGGGACTGGTCTCAAGTGTCTTGTGCGTGTGCGCGAGGCACCCCATGCGCTCATGATAAGTTCCAACATCACCGTGAAACGAAAGCTCCATATTGCACAATCGGCGTCCAGGTTTTAGTCATTCTGAAAATCGGTATCCATATGTTTTCCGAGACCTGACGTCAAATACCCTTCTGAAATGACCCATGCAGGTAAGGATTTCTTCATTCTTTGAAGAGGCAACGTTTGGTGACATTTTTATTCAAGCTCGCTGCCACCCTCCCGGAATCCACCGTCTTCACTATCCTCCCAGCGCTTGTGGGACTAAATTTCGTTACTGTGGCCCGCTAGTTGAGGTTTGTTGGAGGCCCCTTCTATATATCTTAATCCAGAGCGTCCTGCGTGTCAACAATAGCTACTCCTTCGTGGTGACACGGCTAAAATGGCAATACAAGGCACTACGCCTTCTTTTGCAGAATATGTCTGACGGTATCACGCGCTGCACAGCCAGATACCGGACCGCCAGGGGTCCACAATGTTCACACCGAAGTGTGTTTTCGACTGCGAAAAGCAATTTTAGGAAAAATCTAGGACGATTTCCGGCGCAGCTAGCTATTTTTGTCGGCGACACATCACAATACGAAAAAATTTCGGGGGGGGGGGGGGGGGCTGAAGCCCCATAAGCCCCCCCCCCCCCCCCCTGGCTACGCCCCTGGCTAAATGCTAGAGGCTACGAAAAATTCAGCTTACGGACGCGTCCACAAGAATAGAGGACGACAGACACGCTTCCAGCGTGTGTCTGTCTTCTCCTCTTCTTGCACACGCTTCCGTAAGTTGTTTTTTTCGTTTCTTCATGTATGTACAACCAGGCCCAGCAATAGATTGTCATGCTAGAGGCCCGTGTACTGTGCTATGTCAGTGCAAGTGAAAAACACAAGATGCTCCCAATTTCCAGGAGCCCTCCGTTACGGCGTCTCCCATAATCATATCCAGGTTTCGGGACGTAAAGCACCAGATATTTTTTTTTTCATTATTGGTTTGTAATTAGTCTCCATAATAGAGGGGGGAAGTATTTGATATATATGCTAAAATCAACACTGGGAAAAGACATTTTTAAATGTTATAGGCAAAATATGTCAGTATGTTTGATGGCGATATGATATTCTAGCAGGTGCATTGCAAATGATCGATGTTCGCCCTTTTTATATAAACGTATAGCCTAAGCATTTCCAAAATGTTCATAACAAGAGCGACCGTCCTTGACCGGATTTCAAGGACGCGGCGTGAATATAGCAGGCTAGTTTCCTTTCAATCTGATCTATATGTTTTCGAATCTTATGCAACTATTGCACACCAGCGGAATATTGCGATGCTATGTATTTCGCAACAGCTGTTGTAGTTGATAGTAGAGCACTGGACGGGCTCCGGATGGCCGGAAGCCCGTGGGATGGGCCGGCCGTGTAAGCAACCCATCACTTGTCAAAATGGTTGATTGGGCAAGTTGGTGTTCCACGATTGTTTTAGATGTGAAGCATCTTATGGCGAAGCTTAATCCGGTGGTGGTGGTGGTGGTGTGCCGGCGTGACCACCCTTACTGCGCATGCGCAAACCATTGAAAAAAAAATAAAAATAAAAAACCTCCTCTCCCCCTCTCTCTCCTCTAGGCATCCCTCCCCGCGGCAAGCACATTCTCACTGCGCATGCGCCTCCCCTCCTCTCGCCCCTCTTGCACTCCCCCCTCTCTCCTCTAGGCATCCCTGCCCGCGGCGTCTACACTCCCACTGCGCATGCGCGTCCCCCCCTCTCTCTCCTCTCCTACGCTCCCCCCCTCTCTCCTCTACGCATCCCTGCCCACGGCGTTCACACTCCCACTGCGCATGCGTGTCACCCCCCTCTCTCTCCTCTCCTACGCTCCCCCTCTCTCGCCTCGCGACGCCGACGCAGGCAGCGTCTGCTAGCGAGTTTCTTGGTTGAAAAAACCGACTGCTCGTGCTGCACAATCGTTCACTGGCCACCCCGTATATATGGCAATGGATCTTGACCTCCAAGGTGGTGCCGGTGGGAGATTTCTCCTGTGCGTTGTTGAAGAATGAAAAAATTCGCAGCGTGCGCGTTAACTAAAAGCGGAGTGCGGGTCTCTGTGTCCAGTCGGAGTCTTCTGTCTCTCATTGCCCATTAGCAGCGATTGGCATGTTCCAGTAGGAAACACTGCTCCATCACTGCCTGCTTTGCGCCTCCCCAGTTTTCTCTCCTGCGCAACGCTGCGATGAGCGCCAGCGTCAACGCCGCCGCCAGTGTAAGCGTTAGCGCCCGCTGCTTCACATCTACACATGGTTCCCTTTAGCGGGAGATGGTGTAATTTTTTCAAGTACGAGCGCAATACGTAGACAGGGACGATACGTAGTCCGTGTCTTTCCTGTCCCTGTCTACGTATCGCGCTCGTACTTGAAAAACAACCGCTCACGCCTGGGACGGGTCCAGTAATAGGTGCTTCGGGCTCGAGTCGCGGTCTGTTCTAAGAGCGGTCACAAATAGGCCCGGCCAAGATATTGGCAACACCGCGTACTTGTAGACTATCAAGTCGTAGCTCAATGGTGCCTATTAAGTTTTACTGATTGAAAAAAGTAATTCACAATAAACTAAGCTGTGACAAAATAAGACTATTCAACGCAGAAATTTGGGCTAGCTGGCGGGTGTAGAACTTGTGCATGTTATTGTCGCGTGGTCGTGACGTCGACGATGGCAACAGCCGGCGTGTCAAAGAAGAAACTCTTTATTTGGCCGAACTTGTGGCCGGGAAACTGAAAGTCAGACTACAGCAATGCACACTGGTACTGCTAGCGGCGAACAGAGCGTCGGCCGTCGAAAAACTGACAAGCGGTGAAGCGCGTCGGCATTTATACGTGCGTCATCGAATATTCCAGCCATATCACTGGTTGTCGCGCAAGCTCTGGAATAAGCTCGAGTGTTCGCGTCTTGCGCGCAATCCTAACAAAACGATCTACAATAATCGCGAAGCTTCTAGAATAACGTCGCGCGGTTTGCGCTGAGCATTGCTGACAGTCTTTGTGGGCAAAAACTGAATACAACAAAAGTGAAAGTAAGAAATGCGCGTGGCATAATTAAGCGCAACGGAACAAACACACAAGACACAGACACGTAAACAGGACGGGCGCTAGGCATGAAATGAAAGTGTACTGACATAAAAAGATGAAAATGTACAAATAGGCGCGGAACCCACAGAGGGGTGCAGACGGCGCTACCAACGCAGGTACCTGCAAAGTCGCTTCAGATACGCTGTTTCTTTCGCGTGCAAAGCATACGAAAGCGTACCTCAAGGAAAAGGCGTATCTGAAGCGACATTGCATCTGCGTTGGTAGCGTTTTGTGTTTGTTCCGTTGCGCTTGCTAAGATGCACAAGTTTGACAAAATCAGCCAATGCTCTTGCAGCCACTACTGCGGCCTAAACGGTGTGGTCTAACAGAGTACTCCGTTGTGTTGGTTCACACGTTTACGAAGGATGTGGCGCGAGGTAGCAATAACTGGAATATACGTAACACAATAATTGTTGGCGTTTTACGTTCCAGAACCCCGATATGATTATGAGCGACGCCATAGGGGAAAGCTCCGGAATTTCGGATGGTCTGGTGTTCTTTAACGTGCACCTAATTCTAAGCACACGGGCCTCTTGCATTTCGCCTCTGCAGAAATGCGGTCGCCGAGGCTGGGATTCGATCGCGCGATCTGCGGGCAGCAGTCGAGCACCATAAACGCTGGACCACCGCGGCGAGTCTGGAAGTCAGGACAAGAAGAGCACCGTGCTGTATATATTTTTCTTCCTGCGGCCATTGTGCGGCGTCGACTCTACAGGCATGACCATGGCTGAGAGTGAGAATAGCAGTGGTATTTTTGAAAAGCAGTACATTTTGTTGCATACCAGTATTTCTAATAACAAAAACAGAGCGATAAAAAGTTATCACAGTTGTTATGTTGGGGCATCAGAGCCCCGCGGCGCAGAGACCACAGGAGATGGCGGCTGGCGGGAAACTGTTTATTGGCTTTGTTAGAAGCGAACGGGAGGACGTTGTAGAGAGGAACACGTGTAGGAACACGTGATGCCGGAATTGGTAACGTGAGTCGCAAGGAATGCCCCGCGCCCCCGAGCGAGCCGGCGGCACCAGCAGGCGAGGCACAACACCTGGAGTAGCCGTGACTCGGTTCATGTGAGCGTACACGCCATCCCTTACCCCTTAGACGGGGTCACCATATCGGTCAGGTGGACGCCGATCACGTTGGGGCCTCGGCGCAGTTTGGTGTTGCCCGCACCGCTGGGTCGGTCATCGCGAGCTTGCGTCGCACAAGTGTCCAGCCTGGCCTCAGCTTCGCTATGTTCGGAGTTGGGCGTTGTGGGCAGATCATGCGGCGGCGATGCCTCCGCTGGCAGCGCGATCACGTACGGAGCCGGCACTGTGCCTTGTTGTTCACTTGCTGCTGGCCCGTTCGTTTGATCGCTCCGCGGCGAATCTTCTGTCGGATAAGCTTCTGCGCCTGGCTTGATGCAGGGGCGTAGCCAGAAATTTTTTTCGGGGGGGGGGGGGGGGGGGGCACCTCCTTGATTTCGGAGGGGGCACCTCCTTGAAATGGTCCATTTTTCGCTATGTACGCCATGGAGGAAAAAAATTTCGGAGGGGGGGGGGGGGGCACGTGCCCGGTGTGCCACCCCCTGGCTACGCCACTGGCTTGATGTGATCAAGGTGCCTACGAAACGTTCCGCTTCCTGACTTGATCAGCTAAGATCGATGTCCGAGTCTCCTCGACACGGTACCTCTTACCCAAGCCGGACTTTCTGTGAAGTTGCGGAAAAAGACCGATTGTCCGATGACTACTCTTCTTGGCGATTGAGTAACGCTGTGGTCAGAGGTCGCCCTTTCAGTTGGTCGCGGCTGCATGCGTGTCAGAGCCGTTGAGAGCTCGCGGCCGAACATGAGTGCGGCTGGCATTCTTCCCGTCGTTACTGAAACGGTGGTGTGTTGTTTAAACTGAAAACGAGCCAATCTGCATGCAAATGTTCCTGACTGATCTTTGGCAAGTGCCTGTTTAGTTTCATACACCATTAGTTCTGCTTGCCCATTCGTGGCCGGATGATATTGTCGCGAAGGCAATGTCAAACAAAATGCTTTTTTTTTCTTTTTCAACTACTGTAAGCGACTTTTCTTTGTCAAATGCTGTAGAGAGGTTATTTTACGACCGTTCTTGGAGAGGGACGCTCGGGGAAGAAACCGAGCTGACGAGGGGACGCTGCCTCTGGTCGGTCCTATGCGCCCCGCTCCCCAAACAAGCGGGCCACCGCAGGGGGGTCTCCGGGACGACCAGGGACAGAAACTCGAGCACGTGTTTGCGCGTCGAGGCCGTTTTCTGGAATGTGTTGTTTACAGGAAACTGCTCTAGTTTTGTTCCGAAGGAGGATTCACGCGACCATGTAAACTCGTGTTGGGATTGGTCACCTTCGGCTTGCCTGATTGGTCCGTTAAAGCCGATTTCCAATTGGTGCAAAACAGAGGTTCTCCCCGCGGTCCGCGCGCCCGTGAATCCTGCAAAACTCCATTTAAGCAGCGACTCGGGCTCTTTTTGGGGTGAGCGGACTCGGGGCCCACAGCGCATCTCACCACCGGAGACCAGTCATGCAAGCCGAGGGGTATGCCATCATTTTTCTATGTTTTGTATTCGTTGTCCAGTGTACTGTTTAAATTGAAGTATTGCCAGATAAATAAACCCCCCAATGAGTGCTCTCCGAAATCATCGTGTTGACTTCTCGCTTGCCTCTGCGGAGTTGCTCCCACACCTCTTCGTCTCCCTCCTGGTCTTCCGATGCGTCTAGCTTTAAACAACACCGAAGTTTCGCTACAATATGGTGCACTTGTGATGTGTGATACCCGATTGTTCTTCAGAAAGTCCTCCATTTCCGCAGAAACTAAGGACGGCCCGTTATCCGTGACCAACCTTTCGGGAATGCCGAAAGTTGCGAACAGGTTTCGCAGTTCCTCGATCAGTGTCGGGGACTGTGTGTTCCGCATGGTGCGCACTTCGAGCCTCTTGCTGTATGCGTCTACTACAATAAGTAGCATCCTTCCCTCCACAGGCCCAGCGAAATCAGCGTGAATTGTGTGCCATGGTGTTGTCGCGCGTTTCCACTCGGGAGCTGGTGCTTTAGTTGGCGTTTTCTGATGCTGGCAGCAAGTTGCACAACTTTTGACCACTCCCTTTATGTCGTTGTCGACACCGGGCCACCAAAAATATCCTCGGGCACATGCCTTCATAGCTACCACGCCCCTGTGATCTGCATGTGCTAAGTCGAGCACGTCTTTCCTTCCTTTGTCTGAAACGACCAGTCTGGCACCCCGGATAACGCAGCCTTCCTGTAGCGAAAGCTCCTCCTCAAGCTTTGCGAACGCCGAAAATTCCGGCTTAGGCAACCGGCGTAGTCCTCCATTTGAGATGGCTGTCATCACGCAGGATAACATTGGGTCACTCCGGGTCAGTTCAGCCAGTTGACGCGGTGACAGCTCGAAACGTGGCGCAGACGCAAACATAAGCACATCTCCCGGAGAGCATGGCTCATCTACCTGCGCGGACAGTGGCAGCCTGTTGAGTGCGTCAGCATTTTTGTGCGCACGTCCAGACCTGTACGCCAAGTCGTAATCATATGTGGCCAATTTGAGACACCATCATGTCATCCTGGGTGACAATATCTGAAGGATTTGCTTCTTTTCCCCCCATGATGCCGAGGAGCGGTTGGTGATCCGTTAATACTGTCATATGCCGGCCAGCGACATATTGGTGAAAGTGGCTGACGCCGCAAACTACCGCAACACCTTCTTCATCGAGCTGCGAATAGTTTTTCTCAGCGCTTCCCCAAAGTTCGGGACGCGAATGCAATGGGAGCCTCTCGGCCGAACGCATCCTTTTGAGCGAGAATCGGGCCGATGCCGTATGGTGACGCGTCCACAGACAGCATGAGAGGCCTTTTTTCATCATAATGCGCAAGGACTCTCCGGAGACCGAATCATCTTCTTAAACATCTCGAAAGCAGCCTGGTATTTTCTCTCCCACTTCCAGGGCGTGTTCTTCTCGAGAAGCTTATACAACTCTGCAGCTACCGTCGCTCTGTTCTCCAAGAAACGATCGTAAAAAGCGAGAAGCTCTAAGAAAGCCTGCAGAGAGATCTTGTCAGTCGGTTTCGGCGCCTCGAGGGTGGCTTTAACCTTTTCTTCGGTCGTATAGACACCCTGAGCGTCGATTTTATGACCCAGAAATTGGTCTGAGCTGATGCCGAAGCGGCATTTCTCTTCCCTGAGCCGTAGACCTTTGTCGCTTCGCCTCGACAGGAATTCCTCTAGGCGTTGCGCATGCTCTTTAACGTCCTTCCCACTGACAATAATGTCGTCAAGGTAGACACTCACCCCTTGTATTCCGGCCAGTGTAGTCTCCATCATCCGCTGGAAGATGGCTGGCGCGACAGATACTCCAAAAGGGAGTCGCTTCACCTTGAACAGTCCTTTGGTGGTGTTGACAGTGAGCAATACGGCTGTCTCGTCGTCGACTCTTAGCTGCTGATAGGCCTGGTGAAGGTCTAGCGTCGAAAACGTCGTCCCACCACGTAACTTTGCGAATACCTCTGCGCTTGTCTACAGCGGGTACGCCGTCTTCTTGACTACCGCGTTAACAGTGCTCCTGTAGTCTCCACAAACGCGAAATGTTCCATCCGTTTTGCGCACCCACACCAAGGGCGTGGCCATTTCGGCATGTTGCGTCGGCTCCAGGATACCTTGTTTTTGCAGGCGGTCGAGCTCTTCCTCCATAGGCTCTTCGTAAGCTAGGGGCACTGGACGTGCTTTGCAAAACTTGGTTATGGTGTCTTCTTCCAAGTCCAAGTGAACCAATGGACCCACGTAGCCATCGATATCGTCCTTAAATACATCAGGATGGCGTGCGAGAACATCCTGCATCTCTTGACTTGGTTCGGCAACCCGGTTTATTCCGTGAACACGGATGTTCAGTGCTGAAAACCAGTCACGTCCAAGCAGGTTACACCCAGTAGAACTCGCTGCTGGGCTAGTTGGTGCATATCTGAACTCAATAGTCAATTCCGCGCCAAAATTACGACCACACAAAAGAAGAAACACATAGACAGGACGGGCGCTCACTTGCAACTGTTTATTCCTTGAGGAATACAGGGTAATATAAACCCCCTCTCGCCAACGCATGCGCAACATGATCAAGCCATCTTCTAGCTAATCACACTAACGGACACATTCGAGATACCGCACTTCCGACTCGTACAGGTTGATTGAAGTTTCGCTGATACAATTGCTACCCCGTTTTTGTATGCAAAACGCCTCCAAAATTTCCCGTGCTACCTTGTTTTTGCTTTTACCCAAAATTCGCATCTCCGTGAAGCGTGGCGTGCATCCACATGATGTCACATGCGGAATAAACAGTTGCAAGTGAGCGCCCGTCCTGTCTATGTGTTTCTTCTTTTGTGTGGTCGTAATTTTGGCGCGGAATTGACTATTGAGTTCAGGTTACACCCAGTCCGTTTCATTATCAGCAGGGGTAGCACGTAGTCCTTTGATTTGAAACGCACACGAACCTGTGCTGAACCGAGGGTGCAAAGTTCTTCCCCTGACCACGTGCGTAAGTCTAGGGGTTCTCTCGAAAGCTTTGGGGCGTTCGATGGCCACGTTGGGTGGTAGGTAGCCTCGCTGATGAGAGAACATGCGGCGCCCGTGTCCACTTCGAATTTCAGGGGCCTTCCCTCGACCTTCACGTCCACGAGGAATTTAGGGCAGGGTTTTCGCCCACTCACGGCATGGAGACCGTAACACCTATCGGTGTGCGCGGGGTCGTAGCTCACAGGATGGGCTTTAACCATGTGAGTTCCTTGCGGGGTGTTGAGGTTGCCTTCTTTGATTTTCTTCTTTCTGGAGAGGCAGGCGTTCTCGATGTGACCCTTTTTGGAACAGAAACGGCATTGCGCTGTCTTGAACTTGCAGGCGTCAGCCTCGTGCCAGCCGTCGCATCGGTAGCAGCGCCGTTGCTGAGCCGAATGGTTGTTTTCCTTTTTAGGCTGCGATGTCTTGTGCACCTCCGCGGAGCTCGTCACTCCCGTAAGGCCCTCGTCGCTGCTTCGAAGCACTTTCGGACGACAGTGCCAAGTCCAACGCACGTTGAAAAGTCAAGTCTTTCTCCGCAAACAGTCGCTGTTGAGGATGCTCGTCGCGGATGCCGCACACGAACCTGTCGCGAAGCATGACGTCCTGGGGCAGCATGGTGGGGTTCGCTAGAAGGGCTGCGTGGCCTTCTGCCAGTAGCGTCGATGTTGCAGACGTTGTCGTTGGCACTCCGAAGTTACAGTCAGCTGACAAGCCTCTGAGGGCTGCAACATAGTTGCTGATCGACTCTTCCGGCAGCTGCTCGCGTCGCTGGAACACGTACCGGTTGTACAACTCAGACGGTCGTGGATCGAAGTGCTTCTGAAGAAGCGCAACTACGTCGGCATAGCCGACCTCTCCAGCAGTCTTCGGCGCGACCAGAGCGCAGGCAGTTTCGAAGGTGTCGCCTCCGCATAGCGTCCGGAGGAGCGCGCGCATGTTTTGTTCGCCGCAGAATTCACTCGCCACGAAGTAGAAGGTAAGGCGCTGGAACCACGACGACCAATTCTTGCCGTTAAAAGGCTCGATGGCGCCCTGCATTCCTCCAGTAGCCATAGGCGTAACCTAGAGAGCCGCGCAATCATAAATTCCACTTCTCGTCGCCAGTGTTATGTTGGGGCATCAGAGCGCAGCGGCGCAGAGACCACACGAGATGGCGGCTGGCGGGAAACTGTTTATTGGCTTTGTTAGAAGCGAACGGGAGGAGGTTGTAGAGAGGAACACGTGTAGGAACACGTGATGCCGGAGTTGGTAACGGTGAGTCGCAAGGAATGCACCGCGCGCGCGACCGCGCCGGCGGCGGCACCAGCAGGCGAGGCACAACACCTGGAGTAGCCGTGAGTCAGTTGATGTGAGCGTACACGACAAGTCTTTCTTACCGCAGAAGTTGTCTTTGTCACGCTTTGTTACGTCGTGCTTTGAGATTACCACATTTTTTCAGTTTATTTTTGAATTACTGCTTTAAAGCCTTCCTCTTATAAATTTTTGAATTGACTTGTGCTTGAAGTACAATTCAAGACATCGAATCAACATGGATGGATGAATTTTCCCACGCTGTGCTTATTTCTGTCGTGTCAGTTAATATCGTGAATGTCGAGTGTTCGTTGTCGCCGTTCGTGCCCTCTCGCTTTTATTCCGCGTCCAGAGAGTTCCGTGATTCTAAGACACTATGAACGCAGCTTTGAATAGCTGCATGTGCTGCACTTGCACACCCGAATGCGATCACCTCTTGCGACGACTGGCAATTTCGACCTAACTACCAAGCTTTCTGCTAAGTTCGGATGGACACAATCACCTTCTTCTGTCATTGAGTTTCAATGGATTTGCTGGTTCTGCAAAGGACAGGCATTTGCATCTGCTATCTTTCAAAGTTTCTTTTGCACATTGTTTCCAAAATTATGAAAAGGTGACCAAGTGCCTGCGTAGCATGTTTCACGATAAATATTTGACTGCGTACTATTATTGCGGCATACGTAGATGAGCCGTCGTATCAACTATTGATGACACTTTTCTGTTCGGTTACGTATATTTCCTGGCTACTTTATGAAACTTGTTTCTAAATTAATTTCTGCTTTCAAGTCCCATGTCGCTTCATCTGGCTTCCTGTGTGTGCCACGCAATGATTTGTTCAAATTACTGAACAATTTCTACGAATTACGGTATAGTTTGTTGTTTCGCCGCAACAAGTGAGCGCATTGGACAATCGTAGCACCACACAGTAAAACAGTTTACACCCTTAACGGGCTTTTGCTGTGTCTGTAACTAACACCCTTACGCCCTTGGAAATGGGTGTTTGCACGCATCAAAACACACATACCATAGGGTCTTGCCACTGGCCTAACACCCTTATCATGGGGTGTTTCCAATGGCCTAAACACATTTACCACTGAAAAAAAGGTGAAACATAACATCTACCAGTCAGGGAACATGCACTTACAGATAACATCAGCATAGAGGGTGCACTCCCGCGCCCAAAGATACACACAACAGAGCGTATCGTAAAATATCCCATGGAAGAAGCGCTCACACTACACAGCTTTCCACTGATCATCTCGTACATATGTTCATAGTATCTAAGCCGCCGCTCATTTCCAGTGGGTATATTCCTGTTCCGTGCAAATGAACAATAGATATTCAGAGAATAGGCGTAAACTTATTATTTGCTTGTAGATAGCCCTAAAACAGACATATTTTTAACCTAAACTTGCGTAAGATCCAACGACTTCTCATTCAGCGATCCCAGTTATCATCTGACACGCTGTGGTATGGTGGGCGTAGCGCAACAAACCTGGACGGAAAAGAGGAGAACCACACAGGACAGGCGTTAAAATCACAAGCAAGCAAACTAACAAACAAAACAACGACGGCAAAACCGGGGACCTGATAATAAAAGGAATTGCTGGACATTGTACTATCTGAATTTAGGAGAGGAACGCGCACCAACAGGTTGATGTCTCTTTGCAATCAACCTTGTTGCACCACGCGCATGCCTACCCCTTTTCCAACAAGTGTATTTCATTATGTAATAGTGCCACAGACGACTGGTTGATGCATGAATTCCCATGTTTATTTATGTGGTATGCCTCAACCACCTCGTGTGCCTTTTGATTTTTATTTATTTATTTATTTATTTATTTATTTATTTATTTTACAGTACTGCTAGCCCCGATTAGAGGCTGTAGCAGGGTTGTATTGACACAAGTACATATCAAAATAACATTGCACTAAAGAAAACAAAGCTTGAAGAGGACATGACTCATAAAACAAGAGTGAAAGTACAAATAAACAATCAAGTAGAAAGTACAAAGCGCACAGCAAAAAAACAAAAAGTCAGTTTCGCCACTAGGGCGAAGCAATGAATGCGACAGCAAGAAATTAGTTTGTCACACGCAGAACGACAAGCAGCTCGATACTTGCAACGCGCCACCGCAGCACAAAGAAGGACGCTCGAAAAGGACGCATAGGTATACACAGGACAAGTGTGAACTAACAACTGTCGCAGTTGTTACCTGTTTGTATTTGAGCAACGCGCTGCGATTGTCTACAATGCAGAAGGCGACGCTCTTGTTGTTGTTGCCTCTGACATGGCTCATACCCACTCAGGGGGGATTGGTCAAGGATTGATTATATGATTATATTACTTTTCGACGCTGTTTGATACTTCTTTTTCTTTTAAACTGCGGCACGTGGAATGACCCCCTCTGCGTCTCTTGCCCCACGGTGGCGTCTGACGCCAATTGCGCCCAGTGTTGTTCTTTTTTTATTTTTTCTACATCATGAGTGGTACAGAAGGGGGCCACTTTTTCGTGCGCGTCTCAAGGGCAGTTTTCAATTTGAAGGAAACTGCAAAAGCGTTGCGTGATAGAAAACACGCTGAATCTGTTCCGAGATGTGCTTACCGCGAGCGGCAGATGGTGCATATGAATAGCTCGCCGTTATACCCCTGGCACGAGCATGACGTGTGGCTGTGTTGGTTAGCGCAGCAGGCTGCGGAGCGAGGGGCCACTGGTTCGAATCCCCGGTCCGGTGGTTTGGAATTTTAGATGTGAAGCATCTTATGGCGAAGCTTAATCCGGTGGTGGTGGTGGTGGTGGTGTGCCGCGTGCCCACCCTTACTGCGCATGCGCAAACCCTTTAAAAAATAAAAAATAAAAAAACCTCCTCTCCCCTCTCTCTCCTCTAGGCACCCCTCCCCGCGGCAACCACACCCTCACTGCGCATGCGCCTACCCTCCTCTCTCCCCTCTTACACTCCCCCTCTCTCTCCTCTAGGCATCCCTGCCCGCGGCGTCTACACTCCCGCTGCGCATGCGCGTCCCCCCCCTCTCTCTCCTCTCCTACGCTCCCCCCCTCTCCTCTACGCATCCCTGCCCACGGCGTTCACACTTCCGCTGCGCATGCGTGTCACCCCCACTCTCTCCTCTCCTACGCTCCCCCCCTCTCTCGCCTCGCGAAGCCGACGCAGGCAGCGTCTGCTAGCGAGTTTCTTGGTTGAAAAAACCGACTGCTCGCGCTGCACAACCGTTCACTGGCCACCCCGTATATATGGCAATGGATCTTGACCTCCAAGGTGGTGCCGGTGGGAGATTTCTCCTGTGCGTTGTTGAACAATAAAAATTCGCAGCGTGCGCGTTAACTAAAGGCGGAGTGCCGGTCTCTGTGTCCAGTCGGAGTCTTCTGTCTCTCATTGCCCATTAGCAGCAACACCTGACACATGTTCGGTAGGAAACACTGCTCCATCACTGCCTGTTTTGCACCTCCCCAGTTTTCTCTCCTGCGCAACGCTGCGATGAGCGCCAGCGTCAACGCCGCCGCTAGTGTAAGCGTTAGCGCCCGCTGCTTCACATCTACACATGGTTCCCTTTAGCGGGAGATGGTGTAATTTTTTTTCTACTGATTTATTTTTCTTCATGCCTTTTTTATATATACACATACATATACATATCCGGGACATGACGGCGTCGAAAGACAGCGACAGCGAAAACCAGCCGAGAGTGTCCATATAATTGCTATCGCAATAAAAAAAATACTAATAAACACTTCACATACTATTTTCAATGAGCGCCTGAAATTTATCTACGTCGTCAACTTGAACCCATGTATTATCAAGCTCGTTCCACTCAAATGCCGTGCGAGGGAAAAATCAGTACTTCAAAACATTTTTTTTTTGCTTGAAATGGAAGTAAAGTGAACAGATTTCTGCGTCTTGTGGCGTAGCCTGAAGAAAGCGTGACGTAATCATGAGTGTTGCTTTTTAATTTGCCTTTCACAACTTTAAACAAAAAAAAAGGCGTGCAATTTTATTTCGGTCCGATAATGTCCGTAAATCTGCTTTACTCTTCAGTTCAGTAACAGAGGTAATACCATACTGATTGAAGATAAACCTGACTGCTTTATTTTGCACCCTTTCGAGTTTATTGATGTTAACCGCGCTAAATGGGTCCCATATTATATTTCCATAGTCAATCAGAGGTAAAACCAGAGACCTGTACGCTAAAAGTTTAACATCCTTAGAAGAATTACGAAGGCATCGCTTCAAATGATGTAATTTTGTCATGGTGATATTAGCAATGTGGTTTATGGGATAATTCGAACGCAGATCATGACTTACGTGAAGACCTAGGTACTTAAATTCTGAAACACGTAAAAGTTGGTTACCGTTAGCTGTATAGTCAAATATCATTTAGCGCTTCTTATTTGTAATGGTCAATACAACACTTTGAGCATAATTCACACACATCTGCCACGTATCGCACCATTTCAGTATGTGATTGAGGTCATGATTCAGCTTGACTTGATCATCATGTGAATTTATAACAGAATATAAAACACAGTCATCAGCATACAATCGAACTCTTCAATTACAGCCACCACCAATGTCATTTATAAACAGCAAGAAAAGCAAGGGTCCCAGTACGGAGCCCTGGGGAACAACACCTGACACATGTGGTAGAAGTTTAGAAGAAAGTTCGTTGAACACTACTTACTGCTGCCGAGATGTCAGGTATGCTTGAAGCCAATTACAAAGCCGGTTATTTTTCAGTATTTCGCGAAGCTTAATTTGTAGTTTTGCGTGGGAGATTTTATCGAATGCCTTGGCAGAGTCCAAGAACACTGTATCAATTTACTTTGGTCATTTATAGCGGAGGCGAAATCATGAACTGCTTCAACGAGTTGGGTTATGTCCGAAAAACCTTGCCTAAAGCAATGCTGAGCGGGTGACAGAATAGAATGAGCATCAAGAAAGGAAGTAATATGTTTATGAATGATGTGTTCTAATAACTTACAGCAGCAATAGGTCGATAATTTTTAATAAGTTGCTTGTCCCCACTTTTATTTTGGACAGTTTCCAGTCGTCCGGCTACGTACTTGAAGAGAGAGACGCATTGAATATAACTGCCATAAATTTAGATGACCACTCTGCATACCTTTTTAAAAAAGCATTATGTATTTCATCTGGTCCAGAGGATTTTCTTTCGTCTAATTTGAACAAAAGGTTAAACACTCCAGTTTCATTAATTTCCAAATCATCAATGACAGGCAAGGCTTCAAATGCAGAAAAATGAGGCGTGCATGAGTTATCAATTGTGAAGACGGATTTGAAATGTTCATTAAATGCGTTGGATGTTTCTGTTTCGTAAGACGTTAAGCGATCGTTTACCACGAAAGTCTTAGTGCTAGATGTTTTTGGCGATATGCGACTCCAAAACTTAGCAGGTGATTCTTCTAATTGCCTACTGAAACGAACATTGTAAAAAGCGTTCCGCTCATGACGAATTTCACTTTTAAGCTTCGAAGTCAACAGCTTGACTTCATCACGCAGGCTATCAGTGTTGCGTTTCTTCTTTTGCTTTTTTAGCGGTTAATTTTCCTTTTCAGGTGAATAATATTTCTAGTGATTCATGGTTAGACACATTAGTTTTCCTAAGTTTAAACGGAACGAAGAGCTGAATACAAGCATGCACAGTGTTCTTGAACTTTAACCACATTGCTTTTACATTATCAGAATCATAGGCGTGCGCAGGCTTACCGTTCAGGGGGGGGCGAAGGTTCGTCGCAGCGCCCCCCCCCTTCCCTATTTAGTCAATGTAAGGGGCAGACTTCGCCCCCCCCCCCCTTTAGGTTCTTAGGGGACGAGGGGGGGGCGGCCACCCCCTCTGCCCCCCCTCGTGCGCAGGCCTATGATCAGAATGGTTTCTTGTGCTTTCAAGCAGTTCACCGAAAGATAGTTCCAATCTACTATAATGCTAGTATCATCGGCAGAAGAAAAAAACAGGCACACGAGTTACATTAGTGGACCTTGTCTTTGTAATGGAACTAAATTGAACTAAGACAGCTTTATGGTCTGAAATGCCATCAACTATATCGCATTGAATTTCACCAGGAATGTTGCTACGTACAAAGACAAGATCTAGAACGGTCATACTACTACCTTGTATGCGCGTGTGATCTTTGACTAATTTGGTTTAAGTCAAAGAAAACGCAATATCAATTAGCTCTTCGTTATTAGCGGCATCACTGTTACCAGCTGAAAACGTAGACCAATCAATAGACGGAAGATTTAAATCTCCACACAAGACAACCTTGGTATCGTTGCTTGTATTGTTTTGTAGGTAGTTTTTTTAAATGTCCTAGCATTTCTAGATGAGAACCTGGTGGTCTGTAAACAGCACCAACCTTCACGCAATATTGATCACAGTAAATCTTGCAGAATAAAGCCTCTACATTAACTGGGCCATTCATGCGCACAACTTTGAGTTTTTTCTTAAACAATAGCGCAACGCCGCCGCCCCTTTTGTTGCGATCTCGACCATGAACTTCAAATTCGGGAGGGACAAATTCACTGTCATATATACCATCGTGAAGCCAGGTTTCAGTAAGTGCTACCACGTCCGGATCGTGAACGGAAATCAGGTATTCTAAATCTGCAGCTTTATTTACAATACTTCTGCAGTTAACGTTGAAGAGCTTCAGTGGATAAGAACCCTTTCCATGTCACGAAAGTGCGCGCTTTGGAACGGCTGTTATCTCATCATTTTCGTTATTCCACGTGTAAAGCTTTCAGTGTCCGTGCCAGGAGGGCCGCCAACACATGTAGCGGCATCATTTTCGGCGTCGACACAGCGCTCGGGGAGGACGAGATCCGCGAGAACATTGCGTCCTACCTCCCTGTAACGGCGTGTTCACCATACGGGAGGAACCTCATCGTTCGCTTTGAGGGGACCAAACCGCCTCCCGAGGTCTCGCTCTACAAACAGCTCCGCTCTGTGAAAGCGCGACGCCCGCGACCTGTCCAGTGCGATTCCTGCGGTCGGTACGGACACGTCCGCGCCTCCTGCACTGTCGACCGGCGCTGTCAGCCCACGAACAGTCAGAGTGCAATGCCTCTTTTGGGGCGGCAAGCACGTCGCTACGGAACCGCGCTGCCCTCGCTGGCTAAAGGAGCGGCAGCTCGCAGAGGCTCGCGCCCAGACCAGGAGGGAGCCCGCTACCCAGGAGGCACAGACTCACGGCGCCGCCAGGAACTCCTCCAAGCAGGCCCGTGTCTCTCAGCCAGCTAGGCCGGGGCTGCTCTACTCGACCATCGCTGGCGGCAGCTCAAACAACGAGCTACCAGCATCCGCTCCCGCCGATCCCTCTGTGAGCGCTCGGCGCGAATCGGCGATCGCTGTGCTCACAGCAGCAGTCAGAACACCGCTGGAGTTTCTCCCGCCGAACTCACCTGCCTACTCCCTGTGCGCTGCGGCACTCGCCACGCAACAAGCCCTGAACCAACATGGCTAGCGACCTCAGCAATTGCCCCAGGCCGCGCATCCTGCAGTGGCACTGTCGCTCGCTGCGCCGCCGACACGCCGCATTTGCGGAGCACAAAGCTCTGCAAGAATGCGACATTCTCGCCCTGCAGGAAACGCACGCGCGTGCTGAGGACCTGACGCTCCGCGACTTCATCGGGTAGAGCGGACCGACGACGTGCGCGTTGAGCAATCGCTCCGATGCGCCCTGCACCAACCCCGCCCACGCCCCTGGCTCGACCCGAACTGTCCTGTATGTGCGCGCCACCCTCGCACACACTTGCATCCCCTGTGAACGTTTCTACGACGACGCAGTTGAGTGCCTCGCAGTGACAGTGCGTGTAGGTGGTGTGGACACTCCGGTGGCGTGTGGCTACGTTTGCCCGAACCTCCGTTGTGACTACGCGTTTGTCCCCCGCCTCGCCGCAGCGCTGACAGCTGACTGCATCATGTGTGGGGACTTCAATGCTCACCACAACAGCTGGGGTTGCGGGCTGACCGACCTTCGCGGCCGGTGCCTGTCGGACGCGATCGCCACCGCAGGTCTCACCATTCTCAACACTGGTGAGCCGACGTTTGTGCGCCGCAACACACTCCCCTCCACGATCGATCTGGCACTGCTGTCTCAGTGCTGCTCATACACCTGGACACGAGCCCCAGACACCGCCGGATCGGACCACTACCCCATCGCCCTCTCGCCCTGCCACACGAGTCGCGGGGCGAAGCGCGTTTACAGTGTCGTGAGGTGGCGTGTTTTTCGCGAACTCTGCGCGAAACCAACGCTCGCCAGTGACTTTTTTACTCACATAGCGGAGTGCGCGCGTTCAGCCACCACACGCTGTGTTGTCCCTGCCGGCTCCCCGTGCCCTGACGTCAAACTCTTGCACCTGCGAGCCGCTCGCCGACGCGCACAGCGTATCGCGATCCGCGCGGACCGTGTCGAACACTGGACGGTGCACAATCGCATAGACGCGGTCTGTAGACGACAGGCGCGGCGACTCAGGCGCAACAGCTGGTCTGGCGTCTGCCCGTCTCTCAGCGATCCACGTCGCCACAATCGTGCCTGGCCCATTTTGAGAGGACTTCTCAACCCAAGGACCCTCGCCACCGAGTGCTCGCGATTGCGGTGGCGCGCGACATCAGGAAGCTCGAACTATCGGAGCTCCTAGCAGACGCCTTCGCGCCACCCCCCTCTGCGCCTCCAGGCGTGCGTCCCGGCACTCTCGGAGGCCACCGTCCGGCTCTACTAGAGTGTACTAGAATGTTTTAGTACACTCTAGCTCTACCGCCCTCTACGCTGACTGACGCGGCCATCTCGCCGCAACTCGCTTGCCTGTGCGACGCCGAGTTCACAGAGCACGAGCTCGCCCGCGTCCTCAACCGAAGACGTCACCGCAGTGCACCGGGGCCGGACGGAATAACACACAGCATGCTGCGGAACCTCGACGATGACCAGAGCCATCTCTTTCTTGTCGCCTTCAACGAGGTTTTCTGAAGCGGCTCCCTCCCGTATCCTGGCGCACTGCGACGGTCGTGCCGGTGTTGAAGCGCGGCAAACCACCGCGCAAGCTCAACTCGTACCGGCCGATCTCTCTGACATCAGTCCCGGGAAAAACCATGGAGGCCATGGCGCTTCATCGCCTCCAATGGATAACTACCTCGAGCGGCACCTTCCCGCCACAGCAGTGCGGCTTTCGCTCTCTTGGCGGCACGGCCGATTCGAATGCCGCGGTTGAGGGCACTCTGGAGCAAGCGCTACACGACCGGGAGACAGCCCTGCTACTTCTGTTCGACGTGCAGTCAGCATTTGACTGTCTCCCTCACGCTACTACCATCGAAGCGGTCTGTGCGCTTGGTCTGCAGGGCAAACTACTGCGCTACATTGAAGCCTTCCTTGCCGACCGTTCACTAGCTGTCCGTGTGGGGAAGGCGAACAGTACGCCCCACCCCGTCACCACCCGAATGCCGAAAGGAAGCGTGCTGAGCCCGTTTCTCTGCAACTTGGCTCTGACACCGCTCACCGAGTGCCTTCCTAAGCAAGACGACTTCACTGTGCGCGCGGTTATCTACGCGGACGACATTGCCCTGTATATGCGCGGCCCCACCCGATACCTCGCATCCGTGCGTAGGTGCCTCCAGAACGCTCTCGAGGCCGTTGCCGGGTTCCTGGACGGCATAGGCATCTCTGCCACCAAAACAGAGGCACTCTTCGTCCAACCGCGCGCCAGTGAACGGCGTACCACGCGCCCCGTCACACTATGCAGTGTTCCAATCTCTTGTAAAACCAACGTCCGCTACCTCGGCCTCACCATAGACCACAGACTCAAGTGGGACATAGAAGTGAGCAGTGTGCGTCGTGAAACTCGCCGTGTTGAAGGTGCGGTCCGACGGATTCTCGCGCGAGGGACCGGATGCCCCGCACCCTTCGCCATGAACACCTACGAGGCCATGGCGATGTCCGAGGTGCACTACGCGCTTCCCCTGTGCGGCCTTCGTCCCATACAGTGGCATGCCATCGACGCCGACCATCACCGAGTTCTCCCCATGTGTCACGGACTCCCGCGCGGTTCGTAGTTGCTGCCACACTCGCGGAGACAGGCGCCTGTCCGGCGTCACTCACAGGTGAACTGCGTGCGCTCCACCATCTCGGGTGCCTCAGTCGTGCACCGGACGGCTCTCCCATCCTCTCGCAGCTACGGGCACTGCCCGACTCGCGTGTCGGATCTTTATTCCACACGTTCGACTCTATCGTCGTGGACGAAGTTTCAGGGGCTTTAGGAAAGAGCGCTCCCTTCTCCTCGCACTGCGCACCGATTCCGTCTAAAACCCCTGAGACTTCGTAAAGTAGCGACACCCTCCTCTTCCGCTCTCGTTTCTCCTCGGCCTCCTCTCCGTCGCACACTCTTTTCGAACGTGGCGTCACCTGCCTTGCTCCTGCGTAGCAGATGCCCTTTCGCGGAGACAGCGCTTGCTTGCCAGGCAGCGCGCTGAGAGCATTCGCGCCAGCCGTCTAACTCATCCTAAGATTGTCTAAACGAGTGTAACGTTGGCCCATGACATCTCTGTGAAGTGCCACGTAAGGCATACAATATGTACAGAGAGCATGCACAATGACTGTCAGTGGAAGCAACAGGATGGCGCAGTTGCCAACAGTCAATTTTAGCCTTTGATGAGGCGACTAAGGCTTTCGACTCGGTAATGCGCCAGACGGCGTACATCATTTATATTTGATACATTCGAACAGCTGTGGTTGTTTGGTTAAGTGTTTTCACGAACCAACCATATTTCGGAAATGCACCTTGTGGACGTAGCTGAAATACGAACTATATCGCCGAAAGAACGAGCAAGCGAATGAATGAACTAGCGTGCCACCGTAAGCTATTCCTTCGCGTGAGCTCCACTCGCGGATATAAACCTTCACAAGAAATAGTTCGTAAACCGTCGCGCGAAATCGCACGAATATGTGAGGTTCCTTAACGATCAACGCACTTTACGACTCAGTAGCTAGCTCATGCACGCTTTGCACAGCTACTTTCGCATTGCAAGTCCACCGGCTGATCGGTCAACGTAAAAGAGCCAGAGAAAGATATTGGTTCTCAAATAAACGAACACGCAAAAAAACCAACGGAAAGAACCAATCTTAATGGGAGTTTTCGCACTCCACTTTTGCTTATTCAAAACAGCAGCGCCGAATCTGAAGTTTCGCAATCACATTTTCGATCGTCCGTCCGCGTGCATGATGCTAGGTGCACAAACCAATACCGCGAACTGAAACCAGTCGGCACATCACATCAAGGTAAAAACGTAACCATGCATTGTCGACAACGGAACAGACCCCGCAGATGCGGTAATGAAACGTGAGTGAGAGATGGTGACGTACTGCACAAGTACATTCTAAGCACGGTAACGTTTACTAAAGGTGCACGATTTCACAAATTTGTGTACTTATAAAATAAAGGTTATCTAGTAACCTTTGAAAAATTAACCTTTATTAAATATGCTCAAACTTACTTTTAAGACAGACGTCACAGAAATAACCTTTAGCACCGGTTCACAATGTCTAGCGTTCTCACGTAAAAATAGAGGTTACGTTGCACAGTACACAGTATACTGTTCACACAAAACGGCTTGCAGGAGATTTAATCCGGCGACAGCTCTGCGCGTCTTCTTTCCTTCGCTCTTCTTACTTCGACGCATTCCAGGAGGTTACGCTCATCGCATGCATTGAGCAGCCAGGTGTGCCGCAGCAACGGAAGCACGGCTTTCCTCTCTTTCGGACTTCTTGCTGCGCGTGCCTCGTGTTTCCCCCCCCCCCCGCCCCCCCGCAATTCCTTGTGCGGTTTTAATAACCGTCTATATACGTGCGCTAAGAAATGTGAACCTTTGCGGAATACGTCACATGGAAGGTTCTTCTCGAAACACACTCGCTAGCGCATGTAAAATTGAAGGAGACTTTGTACATTCCAAAGTGTGTTCGGCGAAAGCGTGTGGCCATTCCACTGACGGACGGACGGACGGACGGACAGACGGACATCCTGACGGACGGACGGACGGACGGACGGACGGACGGACATCCGAACGGACGGATGGTGGACACCGGACGGACGGACAGACGGACATCCGGACGGACGGACGGACGGACGGACAGACAGACAGACAGACAGACAGACAGACAGACAGACAGACAGACAGACAGACAGACGGACGGACGGACGGACGGACGGACAGGCGGATGGACATCCGGACGGACGGACAGGACAGACGGACGGACAGGGCATCCGGACGGACGGACGGACATCAGGATGGACGGTCGGACAGACGGACATCCGGACGGACGGACGGACATCCGGACGGAGGAACGGACGGACAGACAGACAGACAGACAGACAGACAGACAGACAGACAGACGGACGGACGGACGGACAGACGGACATTCGGACGGATGGACGGACGGACGGACATCCGGACGGACGGACACCGGACGGACGGACGGACACCGGACGGACGTGAACATGAGACATTAAAGGCTTTCGCCTTAATAATTCAAGTAGATATCTGCTTATGGAAAGTGACAATCACGGTGAACGAGGCCGAACGCCTCCCCTTCGCTCGTTAGAAGAGGGAGCCAAGAAAACATTCGCAAACTCGAGGCGACTTCCAGTGAGCATGCACTACAGTAATGATGTCTCCACCGCGATTATTAAATGCGAAGCATTTCTTAGCGAATTTCGGCGACTTTGAGCGTATCTATCTATCTATCTATCTATCTATCTATCTATCTATCTATCTATCTATCTATCTATCTATCTATCTATCTATCTATCTATCTATCTATCTATCTATCTATCTATCTGTCTAGCTATCTAGCCGCTTACGACTTTGGGCTCTCCTGGCCGTATCATTAATGGGATTTATACCAAATTTGGTATGGCAAAACATGACTGTACGAAGAACATAAATGGCTGGTCATATCATGAAAATCATGACTAACTCGTCATGAAAAGTATGATTTGCATGCCACGCTCATGGCGCGCTCGCGGCCGTTTCTTTAGCTTGACATACACCAAATTTGTTATTGACTGACATGACTGTATGGCGAACATAAATGACAAGTGGTAATATGGAAATCATGACTTCATGAGCGACATGACTTGCATTCCACGCTCATGGCGCGCTCGCGGCCGTTTCGTTAGCTTGATATACACCAAATTTGGTATTGAGTGACATGACTGTATGGCGAACGTAAATGACAAGTGGTAATATGGAAATCATGACTTCATGAGCGACATGACTTGCATTCCACGCTCATGGCGCGCTCGCGGCCGTTTCGTTAGCTTGATATACACCAAATTTGGTATTGAGTGACATGACTGTATGACGAACATAAATGACAAGTGGTAATATGGAAATCATGACTTGTCATGTGCGACATGACTTGCATGACACGCTCATGACGTGCTCGCGGCCGTTTCGTTAGCTTGATATACAGCAAATTTGGTATTGAGTGACATGACTGTATAACGTGGTGGTAACATGAAAATCTTGGCATGCATGTCATCTACAATGTCATTTACATGCCACGCTCATGGTGCGCTTGCGTCCAGTTTGCTAGCTTGACATGCACCAAAATTGGTATTGCGCGACGTGACTGTATGACGAACACAAATGACAGGTCGTAATATGTAAAACATGACATGCAAATTATGTAAAGCATGATATGCTCCTTACTGGCTGCTTCGGATTACATCGATTCCCGCAGTGCGTGGGATCTGCCAGCTTTTTATTATTTAAATGTGGTCAACCCGTGAGTATCAGTGAAGACCAGACATTTTATAACATTATCATGATATGCGTGTCAGGCTGAGCAGTTGAAGCATAACGTCGGCGTGTTCATAACGCTTGGCTTATTTTCCTCCTTGCTCGTGCGCTTTCATTGACTGTGTGATGCGTGCTTATCAAACTATGTGCTATGTGATAATAAAGAACAGTCGTGTTGCAGGATTAGCTGCCATTTTGTTCACCCACAAATGTGGCATCAGCAATGGAAACGTGGATACTGACAAAACGTGCAATTGGCAAAGCACGGAAACTGCTGAAGGCGGCAAAGGGCGCGGAGAATTAACATTGCTCCTCGCAGTGAGCAGCAGGCAAAATAGATATACAAACCACTCGCCAATACGCCAGCGTTAAGTCAGTTCTACGTATACTTCTCGCAAAGCCCACAGAAATGTTTCAAATCATCGCGTCATAATTAGCTGGCTGGTACGCTTGTGCATATTATACATGAATGCTGAATGATATCAGAAAGTCACGCAGTAAATTTATGTGTATGTATGCGCACAAATACAATAATACCCACAGCGCATATCCGGAGTCGGAACGCTGTTTTTTCTAGACATGCAAATTGTAATGCTTAATCTTTTACGTAATTGGATCAAGAGAGGATACTTGCCTGACACACATGGTACAACTCATAATTACGAATATCTGTCAATCACCTGATCTTACTAATTACTGGATTAGGGGCTGACCCCATTTGAACGACTCGATGCTTGTGGTGGAAGGTGTGACGTTATGATGCATTTCGTAGATTAATTACAGCGCAACAGACAACGAGAGTAACGAAGACTTCTTCATTACTCTCGTTGTCCCGTGTCGGCTGTTGCGCTGTAATTAATCTACGAAATGGAATACCGACTAGCCCGCACCCTGCTTCAGTTATGATGCATGCAAGCTCTAGGCCAACTCTAAAGGACATTGTTTTCTGTTTATCGTGGGATGAGGACAAATTACATCTCTTGCCACAGACACCGCAACTGTCGTGCTGAGATGTCCCCAGTTACCCGCCGCCAAAGGTCACTAAATCGCTTTCCTCTCGCCCACGTCGCCCCGATATACCTTTATTCCACCACGGCCGGTCTGGAGGCGCCCGCTCGCTCCTTCCTTTACGGCCTGCGCACGGAGGGTTGTTGCTACCTATCGCCACAGCTTGGCGGCTGCGCTCCGAGCCAACCCGCCGCCAGCAGCTGCGCAGGCTAGCGCGCGCAGGGAATTCACGGCTTTGAACTTGCCGTGGTCCCTTTTGAAGTCACTTCATGGTACCAGTGCGTTGTTAACATGGTGGCAAGCATATAGGATAACCCCGATGATTTCCACTTTACGGAAGGGAAGGCGCAAGCCGCTGATCTTCCCGTTCATGTTGCTCGGGAAAGCATCGTCGTGGTTATCAGAAAACTTTTTTTTTCGTTTTCTGTAGCGTCGAGAAATGAGTAGAAGGCTGAATATAGCATTTGACGCGCATCTGCGATTGTGTGTCGCCTTCAGAAGGCTCGGCCACGTGATCACCGATCGGTAGAAAAAAAGTACGTATAACTTATAACTACCTCGGTAGAAAAATGGTTTAGAAAACATTTATTTCAAATACACACGCCGGCCGTCGAGGCACTTGAAAATAATAAAATTTGCACTGTCTTATTGAAGGCATCATAATAACTAAATACTGCAAAAGTGTAAACTCAATGTGAACGGCCACTCTTTTTTGCACTTATCTCAAGTGAAAATCACAGTAGCAGGACTAATGATAATAATAATAATAATAATAATAGTAAAAATAATAATAACAATAATAATAATACACTGTTCAAGATAGAAAAACACAAGCTAAAAATACAGTCGAAGACAGGCACTGAAGTATAGAAATAAGGAAAAGAAGGTGGGTTCGCAGGTAAACACTTGAGAAGAACCTTAAGGTGAAATAATGCACGCCGGAGACAAAGAGGAAAAATAAAACACTGATGCACCCGCTTCTGTAGCTCGGGGAAGCATAGACGATCGAGGTTATAACAAAGCCTGTTTTTTTTTCGTTTTCTGTAACTCCGAAAAATGGGATGAATATTTTGAACTGTACCTTCTACGAATGCTACACTACAGAAAATATTGAGAAAATTCACCCACTACTCGGCCGATCCCCTGCATTAACTATGAGCCACACAGAGGAAAACAACAACATGGGCAACCACACGAGTGGCTCGCCATGAGGATCAGATTGCACGTCTCATTGTAGAAACTGGGCAAAATGACGCACTCGGTTATATATGCATCAGCATGCCGTCCATACCATGTCAGACAAAGAGTTAGGATTTACTGCGTAAAACAATGGCAATCTGTTATGGTGCGGTCGTGTTGCCGCTTAAAAGTGTGAATGCCTCGGGCATGTTTCTTTGTGAATCCACGTCATCCGCATTCACTGTTGTGTTTGCTGCATAATGTGGTGACAATAATAATTCATTATGACAACTTGGCAGCGCAAACAAACGGGACGAAGTAAGAAGGTACACAAACAAGCGCTTGTTTGCGTACCTTCTTACTTCGTCCCGTTTGTTTGCGCTGCCAAGTTGTCATAATGAATCTATACCAACTAGCCCGCCTATCAACTCTTCTACAATAATAATTGTTGTGGTTTAACGCGCCAGACCTACAATATGATTATGATGGGTACTGTAGTGGAGGCTCCAGAAATTTCAACCACATAGGGTTCTTCAACGTGCGCCTAAATCTGGGCCTCAAGCATTTTCGAATTCATTGAATATTAGGTGGTCGAGCCTTAAAAAAATTCTGGTAGCCTTGCGTGTGCGTCTTCATTTGCCGAGTGCATGAATGCGAAGAAAGCCAGACTGTCCCCACACGCACCTCTACTACTCCCACCGCTTCCTATAAGCGAAAAAAGTAATTAGCACGAGAAAGGGGCCGGGAACGGCTGCTTTATAATCCGAAGCGTATGCGGTGAAACGCGCTCCGAAGGGTTGGCTCGCGACGCCCTCACGCGGAGCGCGCCGTCGTCACTGTATAGAAAGAACTCCATTGTACTCGCGGCGGCTGCTCAGGCCGTAAAAGGAGGGAGCGAGCGCGCGCCTCTAGACCGGCCGTGATTACACTCGCTCACCCCCCTCCCTCTTGGCTGCGCATCTCAACAACCGTGTACTCAAAAGGATTCGTGCTGGGGCCGGGAAGGAAGAGAGGCAACGAGCTTTCCAGGTCTACGAACACATATTATTTACTACCGATTGTAAAAGGCGTACACACAAGTTCCCGGCGTACAACACAGGACATACAAAATTATAACAAAGGAATACAACACTCGCGACACATATGGAAAATAATTACAGTACAGCGATACCATAAGCAAAAGAAGAGAGAGTCATTAACTAGTTAATCCGCGGAATGTCTCAAATTTGCTGCCTGCCAATTCGCAAAGTTCTTAAGGATAGAAAGGAAGGTAGTTTCTCTCACGAGTCAGTCCGCCATGTCGCTGACCTACGGGCTGGTTGTCGGGGCTCGCAGGATGCCACCCGAATCTGTCGTCCCCGCGCCTTTCTTCGTGCTCTCAGCGTCGCCGTCATCTTCTAAGTCTTCATCGTCTCGTCGTCATCTCCTTCATCGTCTCCCTCAGTCATCTCCATCTTAGTCCTCTTTCGTCACCTCCCAATCATTCGCCTCATCGTCTCTCGTCGCTATCTTTCCTACTTCACCCTACCATTCTTTTCTCATCTCATCGACTCTCATCGCTATCTCATGACTCTCCTCGCACCATCATGATTCGCATCGCGCCACTACGATCGTGGCCCCGTGGTCCATTTTCGTAAGACCCGACTCCACCCCTGCGTGGCACCCAACCAATCGCCATGGTTGGTGAGACATATTTCCTTGTCGGTCGGTGTGTGTCAGCTTCGACGACTGCCCCCCGCAGCCCACACCAGTGGAAAGCTCTCTCTCAAGCAAAGTAGGGCAAGCAAAAATGTACAAGCTCCAAATTTAGAGATGGAAACGGGCGAGCGGCCCGATGACGTGTGAATTATGGGCGACTAGGAATTCCAACATTCGGACAAAGCACGCCGTCTCTAATGGTCGACGCGCAGTGTTTCGAGCGCTGCGCTGAAAAGCCTCTGGCCGCCCCTGTCGCCCCACTTTCCGGTGCCTGACGACCCGATGTCCAGGTCGGGTTTCGACGCCTCCAACCCGGTGTCTCCCGCGCAATTCTCCGCAGTTGCCGTTTCTTGTTCCTTGAACGCCGCAGGCGGTCATCCGCGTAAAACGTGATAATGAGCCCTGGAGCCGCAGAGGCTGACGGGATGTCAGGCCCGGCCCGCCTCAGGGGCTACAGCGGAGTCGCATAAATGGGACCAACAAAAGGCGCCCCGCTGCCCCCCCGTGCCATAAAATTGAAGGGCGCCCGGCGCCTCGCCGCTGCCGTGGCCGTAGACAAGAAAAGCTGTCACCCGATCCTGGTGTTTGCGCGGTGGGCCCGCGAGGACCGTCGGCAGATTTCTTCCAGGAACTCCGCTTCTAAATGGGCATTCGTTACCCCGGGGGGTCTTCTTTTTGCCGAGGCTTGGGTTGAAGAAATGGACGTAAACATCTTGAGAGGCCCGGGGTCCAGTCCACGTTTGCGGGGACGTCACAGTGCTCTAAGCAGACATGTCCCAGAATTATTCCAAAGCTCCAGCGTGTGAATTTAGAAAGGGGCAGACCACATGACATGCTCCGTGAACGTTCTCGTCACTTTGTGTACATATGTGTGCGCTGCATAATAAAGGCGCAGAAGAAAGTACGAAGGATTAGTCGTGCGCAGAAAGAATCGTTAGAGGAAGAGCCACGCTTCTTTTGCGAGGCGACACTTGGCTGGGCCGATCATGCGCGGAGCAACTGGTCCGGAATGTGTCGAAGAAAGAAGATCGGAAGAAAAAAGAGGCATATACCCTTTGTTTGACGACACTTGGGTTAGGTATAGACTTGTTCTGGTATCCGAAGGCGCAACAGCCGCCCATGGCAACCAACTCTGACGTCAGTCACGCGCACAGGACAAGTGCGTATCCGTAAAACAGATGCGGTGTACACAAGCGAGCCCGCGCTTCGAGACCAAAGATGGTAGTCGAGAGCGACTGTAAACAAACGAACGCTGCGCGGGGTCCCACGTGACGGCATCTGGCCAATACCGACGCGGCGTCAGCCTCGGAGAGGTCGGAGTAGGGAGAAAAGAGAGGAGGCGGGTTTTTCCCACATATGTCGCTACTTTACGTAGTTTAAGGAGCTTTAATTCCGTCTAGCCTGCCGAGCGCCGCCATCACCTCCGCGGTGCACCCTCGCCTTTCTCCAGTGACTGCGGAGAGAATGAAACCGTGGCGCATCTCTTCCTCTCCTGCCCCGCCCTCTCCATCCACCGCGAAGTGCTCGCGCGTGCCTACAAGCAGCTGGGACTATCGTCTGCTACTGTGGACGACATTCTACACCCGGTAGGATCGGCTTATCGCGTGCGCTCTGCCCTGCGCGCAGTCCTCAACTACATCGAGGACGCACAACTAGCCGACCGCCTTTAAACCACGCTGACCAAGCCTGGAGCTGATGGCAAGGATCTTCTCCTTTCTATGCTGCCGGTCCCCTGTCAACATTATCCAAGCCCCCCTACTCCACTCTCACTCTATTTCCCTATTCCCCCCAAGTGTCGCCGTTGTGGTGTCCTCGTCTGAGAGACAGTTACTGCATCACTCCCCCTATCCTTCACCTTTTCTCCAAATCATAATCTCTCTCCGAAAGTCATGTAACTTGCTCGGTCGTTTTTCTCAGCCCTGTTCTTGCTGTTTCCAAAACAC